>JAVJIF010003384.1:190000-307031 GCA_038442645.1 Agave tequilana | reverse complement strand
TGTTCACCATTTGAGAACCAATACAGAGAACTTTTCTCTGATTCTATGAAGTATATAGTTGCAAAGCTGTAGGAGAATGCGAGCTGCCGTTGATAGATTTAAGCGGGCTCTGGAATGAAGACAGAGATGAGAGAATGATCTGCGTTAGACAGATCACAAAGGCTTCCTCTGTGTAGGGATTCTTCCAAGTGTTTGAATCACAGAATCAACCAGAACTGTTGGGAGAGATGAGGAGAGACTAGATGAAGTTGTTTCAGTTGCCATTTGAGATGAAAGTGAGTTCTAGGATTTGGATGGGTCTTAAAGGTAGGGGACCCCGACTGCAGCTTCTTGAAGAATTTCTCATGGTCTGAAGCTTTTCATGTCCCCTAGCTAAGTTATCTATTGACGATTGCTGCAATGAGGAGTTTGCTTCTCTTTGGGTGGTGAGGTTACGCCGTCGGGGTTGTAGCGTTCATGGGGGTGTGGATTGGTACTCGATATGGGTAAACAACGAGGTGGGTGGGTCTCGGCTCGGAGGAGGGTTGCGATCTATGAATGGGAGACGTCAAGGCCGCGGGCGACGTCAGACCAGGAGTTGATGAACGGGGGCCGGAGGATCCGTTGGCCACTAGTGCTGCATGCCCAGCTTAGGAGGCGCGCCGCCGCACTTGATTAAAGGGTAAGAGACTTAGGTCTTTTAATATACCGCCGTTAACACATTAGAGAATAAAGTGGGAAAATATACTTGTGGTATTATTTTAAGAATTTTATAGTTCAGGGTTTTTCTGGGAATCTGTGATAATTTATGGTATTTTTGATAAAATTAGATAAAAATATAAAAATATAACATGGGTTAGGGAGACTTGACGGGTAATTAAGTCTTATCGGGTGGATGTCTTGAATCCATATTTGTTTCACTGTAGGGGACGTGGTAGTGTTGGCTACCGCTTGTATATAGCTCATTAAGCTTCTTGTTTCTTGCTCCTGCCCTAGCGGGTAGCCCTCCTCTTAGTAGTCATAGGCTTATTTACGGTCGTGTTTCCCGGGTATATCGGGGTACACCCACTTGATCAGAGCTCCTCAATTATTGAGTTTTCAATTAACATAATAAAATGGTATAAACAATAATGACGTAGGGATACTTGTTATTTGGTCACTCTCTCATTAAAATAATGATACATGTATGCATGTTCAGATGGTTTCTGCTGGGATATGGGCTCCAGTATGAACTGCTAGTGGTATGGGACACTGAAAGAGATTGACTAAATATCAAGTGATACTGATTGTTATTATTGTATAATTATGATATATTGCTCACATCAGTCCATGATATCTTGCATGATAGCTTGTCTTTGTATATCATATTAAATTTCATAATGATATTATTTATTATCTGCTATTATATATGTATACTCTGTATTCTATGTATTCTTTGTATACACATTGTTCCTATATATCTATAAGCACCATAGCATGAATTTATGTTTATTTCTTGTGTAAATGTTTGTATTAATCACTATATCATCTTGCACTGTTAGAATTAGTGTAAGTAATAAATATTAAATAATTAAGACTTGATACAAGTTAATTAAATAAATTGATTTTATTAGTATAAATAAATTTTGTATCTTATCACTCATATTACATATTAAAAATATGTAATTGTTATAAAATAAATAAATATATATATATATATATAACCTTCCTGGTTGGCGTCGTTATTGTCTTAATCATGTATTGTATAGTATTATAGAGGTACACCGTTGTAACTTGATAGATATTATGATATTAAGGTGCAGATATAATACCGTAATATATATCGATTGTTACTATACTTATAAAGTATTCTTGTTTTTTAATCATGTATTATATGTTATCGTAATTGTTATACTATTATAGTTTTTACTATTACCTTCCTTCATTTTATCACTCACTAGGTGACTTTCTGACGACCTGAGGTTGCTTCCTCAGGTTAGAGCGTAGAAATTTCATGGCACCTAATATTTCTTGAGATATTAGTAGGAGACTGTCTCCTTTATGATTCATATGTATCTTTATATTTTGTCTCTGCTTTCTTATTCCTGTTTTCATATCTATCATGATCGCTGACCCCCTTTGTAGGTATTATTGTACTTGTAAGTTAGAATTATATCGTATATATAATGTTTATTCTTGTACTAAAGCTTAGCGCGTATATGTGGGGTATTTTTCTCACCAATATGCGTTGTTGACTCTCGTCACGTCTCCGCTATAGTATATTTTGAGAAGCGAGGCTGACAGGATTTTATGGTATCAGAGCCCACGTTTATACCAAATATAAGTAACTACCTAGATCAATAATCAGGCTCTTACTAACAGTACAACCAGTTATCAGATTAAAACTAATTTGAATCTGGATTTGGAGATTCTAGCTACGAGTACAAGAATATCTTATTCGTTTGAAAATCCATTCTTGACACTCCTAAGATTGCTTTATTTCATTTGTCGTCTAGAATGTTTGATTTCTTCCCGCTTCTCTTCATCTTTTTGATACCAATCCTCTACCTTTGATTCACGACACTAGTCACCAATTTCGAGTTCGAATATAGATATCAGAGTGGCGTAGCAAAATCGTGATTGGCCTATAACCCACATGTCCCAGGATCATTAAAATATTTTTTCTCCTTCTTGAATTGAAATTTTGAGTATAATTTTTTTAATAAGGTGGGTAGAAAGTGTAACCCCCGGTTTTAGATGTACGTACTCGGTACTAGTACTCAATATGGGTAAATACTTGATTTGACCTTCGTGGTAGCAAATTGATCTCGTTTCAGCTCGACATATTAATTCCTAATATTTTGGATTTTTCTAACTTTTCTGATTTTTTTTAATTATTTTGAAATATCTCCAGAATTCGATGTCGACCGCTACCACTGCTGGACCATAACATTTTTAATTAACAAATGGGATGAATTTCAGGAATCTGATTTAATAATTGTTCAAGACAATATATTCTATTTTGAGAATTTTAAGTGATTTCTAAATTAATAAAATTTACCCAAATTAAATAATATTTTAAAATTCATTTTTCTATTTCTTTTCCCTTTTCTTTCTCCATTTTCTCCAATCTTCTCCATCGTCTCTCCCACCGCCTTCTCTCTCTTCTCCTCTCTCTATTAGCTCTCTCTAGCTCTTTTATCTCTCTTTCTCCTTCTCTCTCTTCAACTCTCTCATCTCTCTCTCACACAACGCACGCGCGCGCGCTCGCACACACACACACTCTCTCTCTCTATCTCCCCCCTCCCCATCACTCACCCTCTCGCACTCTACTCCTCCACCCGCTCTCTTCCCCTCTCCTGTTCAGCCCCGAAGATGACCGCCGGCCAGGCCCATCGCCGTGGCCACCAGTCCACCCACCTCCCCTCACTTTTCCTCTTCTAATCTCTTCTCTCTCCCCTGTTCTTTATCTCGCTTTCTCATTATTTATTTCCTACTCTCTATCTCTGTCCCCCTCTTCTAATCCTCCACCCGCTGTCGGTGGCCAAACTCTCCGTCGTCGTCGCTGCACGGCTCTGTCCAGGCTGCCACTATCTCCTCCCCCCTCCTTCTTCTCTCTCTCTTCTCACTTTCTTTCTCTTCTCCCCTTCCTTATTCTTTCTTTCTCTCTCTCCCCTCATCATCGTCGGCCAGCCGGCCGACCTCCACCACCAGTGCTGTGGCAGCCCAGCCCTGGCCGCTACCTCCTCCCCCAATGCTCCTCTCTCTTTTTTTCTTACGTTCTCTCTCCCTCCTTCTCTATGGATCCAGATCCAACCCATATGAACCTAAACCGACCTAATAACCCAATAATCCAAATCACTAAGGTTTATTGGGTCTAGGTTATTGGATCTAAACCTGACCCAATAATAACCCAAACCTGATCCATTATGAAAGGTAATTTTTCATAAACCACCTAATAAATAAAATTTATTGCATTTTATGTCCAGTAAATTACAAATCTAACCCATTTTATTGATTTTAGTATTCAGGCGATATCTTGACCATCCAGATTCCAAATTGGATAACTCTCAAGTCATTGCTATCGTAGAAAAATGACCATCTCTGTGATAACTATATGAGTGTTTTTCTTTTATAAGTTATATTCAATGTTGTGAATGAAAATTGATATTAAATTGTATTTACTATTTAATAAATCACATAAAATGCATTTATCATCCAATAAATCATGCAAATGGTAAAACACTTTAATTAAAATATGAATATATGTTTTTTTTAAAACAATTTTCAATAAAATAATAGTATTATTGTGATTCATGAGTTAATATAAAATATAGATTAATTATCTATAAATATATTTAGTAACTATAAACTGTAGATTAAGAAATTCTAAAATAATAAATTAATAAATATTAAAAATAATTGTGAATAGTTTGAAATAGATATTGTACATAATTACCATGTTATATCGATTATGTTAATAATATGAAAATGCTAGAATAAATATTGATTTATCTATACATGTTCATATTAACTATATTATTCTGATATTGCCACTGTTACGTGACTCATGAAGACTAACATTGATAAACTAGACATTATTATATACATATTCTTGTATCGCTTTACATGAGTTACTGTTACTTGTATGCTCTTGTGCTCCCATTACACAAATCTCTATTACACTGGACACTGTTACTTCATGTACTTGTATCATCATTACATAGTACTCTATAACGTTGTTATTTCATGTACTCGTATCATCGTTATACAGATATCTTGTTATACTGGACACTGTTATTTTATATTCTTGTCTCACAGATACATAGATTCACATGAGTTCATGAACTGATTGTTCTTGTATCACTGTTCATGAATATTATTGAATACTGATATCTGACTGTTCATGTATCATTATTATTAGCATGTTGTTGGCCAAAGGCCTATCACTCTAGTTTTAATGATGATCAACTCATGTAGTTATGGTACTAATGATCTTGTGTTTATTTAGTTTCAGATTTTGTGATCAAGATCTTAGTAGGTGTGTGACTTCAACAAAAAATTAAAGTCAAGTTTTGAGCTAACACGGTTTGATTTAAGAGCTTGTGCATCAAGACCACATCAAGTACTCAAGAGGAGTCTAGCTCTATGGATCGTGTTTGGGACCAAGTCAAGGAGATGAGAAGACTTCAAGTGAAGACTTCAAGAAGAAGACTTGTGTCTAGGTTTGTTTTTATAAGATTTTGTTTTTAGATAAAAGTAAGGATAGAATAGTTGGTGGATTGCTCAAGTATATCTTACACACACACACTCTTGTTATATGTGTTTTCATAAAAGAATTTTTACTTTAGAAAAATACAAAAGAATTTTCATTTTTGGAAAAAATACCGGTTTGGTTTTGGTATTCAAAGTTACATGTATTTAACCAAAACCAAATTTAGAGTTTAATGTCAAAATATAGATATTTCACCATGTTTGTGTAGTGGATCATATCCATACACTCTATGCTTCAAAAGAGTTTAAAATATCTTGTTTCTATATTTGGAGAAGTTTTGGAAAAATAAGTTGGAAAAACCAATTTGGAAAAATACAGTTTTTATTTTGAACCAAATTTTCTAAGTTACAAAAATAGTTCAAATTGTTTGTAACATGTCTTGATTTTGCTCAAACATGTTGTTTATCAAAGTATAATATTGAACCTATTTTTGTATATTTTTCATAATTTTATGGGAATTATTTGAGCAAAATGACTAAGTTTTTGATCCCTAAAATGTCCTGACCTAGCTTCTGCCGGTCGACCGGACGGTCGACCGAGCTTGAAGTCGGTCGACCGAGTCGATCGACCGACGTGCACAGACGTGCATGCCAGCCTTTGCTGGAGGGGCCGGTCGACCGGAACGGTCGACCGCCAGAGAGCCCTGATCTCTGGAAAGCCCCGGTCGAACGGGCCGGTCGACCGACAAAGAGATCTGCTCTCTGTTCCAGGGTCTCGGTCGACCGGGCCGGTCGACCGCTGCCCCAACGGTCAGAAATCTGACCGTTGGCGGTCGACCGGGCGGTCGACCGTCAGGCCAACCTGGCTCCAACGCCTACTTTTTTCTAGCTCTAAAATTGGGGCTTTTAGGGGCTGTTTTCCATAAGATTTTTAAGTAGGTTTTGAGCTAGTTTTTCCAACCCATTAAGAAGTTTTCTCCAATTATTTGAGAGCAAATATTTTCAATAAAAAGGGAGTTTATCAAGAGTGTTTTCAAAGTGATTTTTTGAGTTTTCCTCCACCATTTCAATCCTTGTTTTCTCACACAACACTTGAGCTATCCATTGCTAATCACCTATAGGGATTGTTGTAGAGAGATTTTAGTTGATCAAAGAGTTGTGATCACCAAAGTTCCATCTTTGTACTTTGAGTAGGCGGACTTGCGGGTTCGCGGTGTTTCGAGTTCGTGTGTGGACTCGTTGTTTGAGGTGCGCCTCGGCGAGCTTGTGGGCTTGCGGTGTGTACGGGACTAGAGAGTCCAAGGAGTTCAAGTGTGAACTCGTCTTATAGGTGGTGCGGCACCGAGTGATCCGGTGGGATCGATTATAGTGGAAATCCTTCATAGTGTTGAAGGCGGGGACGTAGAACAAGTGTGCTCGAACCTCGAAACAAATCTCCCGTGTTTGCGATTGCTCACTCTCTATCTCTTACTCTTGTTTATATCTTGCATGCTTATATTGCTTTCATCTTTATATGCTTGATATATATTGTGAGCTTAATTGTTATATGCTTGGGTGTTTGCTAACACTTGTATTCAACCAAGAGAGCCAACGCGGCACCTCAACTCTATTTAGAGGAATCTTGAGGAGTAGTCCAGAGCCCTTCACGGGAATTCGGCTACACTCTTGTGGTTATACTTGGTTGTTTAGTTTAGATAGTTTTAGTTTGCACCATATAAGTTTTAATTCCGCATTTAGTGACCTTTAGATTAGCCATCACCTATTCACCCCCCTCTAGGTGATTTACATTTGGTATCAGAGCTAAGTGCTCGTGATTTGGGTCTTACAACCTCGAGTTAAAGATCCTCATTTTATAGCTAATCACAATATTTGTACACACACCATGGACTTTATGACACCTCCACCTTTGACATCCTTAACATCCAAACTTGGAAGGTTAAGATATCTTTATACCTCAAAGGCCTAGGCATTCATGTTTATCTTGCTACAATTAAAGATTCATATGATAATAGCAAGTATATTGAGGCTAACTCAAAAGCCCTACATGCTTTAAGATCTACCCTAAATGATGTTTATTTATCTAGGTTGTAACATTGATCGGCTTTTGTAGTATGGAACTCATTGATCTCGCTTGGCGAAAAAGAACAATACTATGCGGAGAGCGATTCGGATGTTAGAAGTGACACCTCCAACGTGTGTACATGGTCCAAGGGGATAACTCCCTTGAGATAACTACCGAATCTGAGATAGATGAAGATGTTGATATGTCCTATGATGAGCTTACATCTTTTTGCCAACAACTTCTTGAAAATGTGACATGCTTAAAAAGGATAACAAGAAATGAAAAGAAATTTGATTGCATGTTAAATGAAAAAGATTCTTACAAGAAATTTGAAATTATTTCAAAAGAAAATGAGTCTTGAAAAATAAAAATGTTTCCTTGATGTCTAAATTAAATGATCTTTGTGAAGTAACACTAATTTGAAAAATAATATTTTTGGTGGAAAAATAAAAAGAAGTTGCTTTGCAAGAAAAGAACTCTTTAAAAAGAAAAATTGTTGAAAAAGAAAAAGTTAATGTTTCTAAAAAGAAAAAAAACTATTGATCATGCTCTTCATGCCACAACATTGATAAAAAGAAGTTAAATTTTTGAAGAATAAATTAATTGTTTGAGCTCAACTTTGAGCACATGTGCATTTATCATAATTGGAGTCCTGTTTTCAAAGAAACAAGCTTCACATGTTCATGCACATCATCCACAACATGCATATGCACACTTTGCACGTCATGATCACACCCACACTCATATGCATCCTAGAGTGTACAAATGTACACATTGTGGCCGCAAGGCCAATTAGCAAAAATTTTGTTTCGATAAGATACATCATGTTAATTTTGTTAATAAAAATGTTTGGGTTCCTTAAAGACTAACCCTCAAGGACCCAAAAGAAAATGGGTACCAAAATCCCCGCCTTGTGTTTTTAATGTAGGTGCGGGCTCTCACAAAACTTGAGAGGGAAGGTGCCTTGATGGTGGATGCACATGGACATGATGGACACATATTTGATGTACCGCTATCAAGAAGGTTTGGTGGACAACCACGTGTTTTTGGAGATTTGGAGTATAGTTCTTTGGTTTGGTAACTATCTCTAAACTCCTAGTTTATTTACATGCTTATCATATATGACATTTTAGCATGTTCAAGTTTTTGTACTTCATGTGGTAAATACTAGTTTAAATGTAGTTTTTATTAAAACTGGATATATATATATATATATATATATATATATATATATATATAATATAATATAATATATATATATATATATATATATATATTATATATATGTACAAGTATGAGCAACAAATTGATTCATATATGTTTGCACTTCATTGTTCATTTGTACTCACTATATGCACATGTATAGCCTAATTTTGATGATTTCCTCATTTACACTTGTTTTGCCTATTTTCATGTCTTACTTCATGTATATGTATTTGTGTTCAAATCTAATAAATATACATGTATACCCCTTGAGTCATTTGCCTTCATGCAAGTTACATTATGGACTCTTTTTAAGTTTAGGAATGTATGCATATGTTAGGATTGGATAAATCATACATATACCTAGAAGTTTGTTTTTAAGATGAAAAATGAATTTTTTTGAAAAATGAATTTTCATGATTTGTTTGATAAAATATATTCATGTTTGTTTTGAGCATTATTGATTATTTTCATGAAAATGCTATTTACATGATTTTTGAACACTCATACTTCATTTGTTTTGTCATGACCATGTTTCATGAACATCTTTATGAGCTTATCGATTTGAGTGTCAACTCTTGTGTATTTGGTATGATTCATGAAAAACATATGATTTGATTTCATGTTTTGAAGGATCTTTAACTAATTTTTTTAAAAATTATTTTAACTAGTTAAGTACTCTTCATTTGGTGGTGTTTTCAATACTAAAAATATTTTTCAAACTCTAATTTTGAAAACCCCTACCAATACCTCATGGGAGGATGGATGGGCGATTTGCCTTATAAGCTTAATTGAAAAATCTTTTATCTTGAGCATAATGGGTGGAAGGTTATGAGTTATATACTTGATCTCAATTGGTATTTCATTTTGTATATACTCATATTTTGGTTTCATATATGTATGCTTCACATTATAAATAATATCAATTTCTATTGGTATTTTTCATTTTCATACATATATATGATTTATTTGTGCCTAATTTAAAATAGGTTTATATGTTTAAAGCACAAAGTTTGTTTATGCTAACCATGATTCAAATTTTATTTTCAATTGGTATCTCAATTGATTGTTTAATAAGCTTATGCATTAGTTTTAAAATTGATATTTTTATTGATATAAAAAATATGCAATAATTTCAATTGGTATCAATTGATTCTATTTTTGATTAAAATTCAAAATTTGTAATGTTTATTTACAATTGGTATTGGTATCTTAAAATTTGACTACAATTGGTATCTTAAAAAATTTTGTTTATATGATTTAATTTTCTAAGAATTCTCAAAATTTGTTTATTTCTGAGAAAAATTCAAATTTTGTTGTAATAAGAAAATTAAAAATGTTTTGATATATATTGCCTATATGCAAGGAGAGCTTAACATCTCTTCTACATATAGATTCATGTTGAGTGTATCTATATTGAGGAGCTTGACAATTCTTCTTTATGCGATACACGTGTGTAAGGGGAGCTTCATATCTTCTCTTATGCATTGCATATTATGTGTTATGTGAATTAGGGCTTGTCATCCTTTCTTCATGTAATGCATGTATGTAGGGAAGTTAACTTAGCGTCTTCCTCTTCATGAATGTATATCGCATATATTTCTTTTATTGATTTGTTTAATGTCACCCTTTTATTGATTTTTGCTTTTGACACAAAGGGGAGAAGAATTTGTTTTTACTTTAACCCCTTTGTTGATGATTGACAAAAAGGGGGGAGAAGTATTTGGATTTTTATATAAGCATGTTTCCTTACTTTATTCATAAAGGGGGAGAAGGATTTATGTTTATGCATATATGTTTTGATATGCAAATAGGAGAAAAAGAATTAGTTGTGTTTAATGCTTGTTTATGCATGTTTTATCTCCGTATTTTGCATACATGTTTAAGTAGTTTATGCTTCATTGCCATATCTTATTGTTTATGGCTATGCATGAGTTGAGGGGGAGCTTCCTGAAGCTTTACTTTAATCCATGCATATATAACTCCATTAGTTTTGTCATCATCAAAAAGGGGAGATTGTTGGCCCAAAGGTCTATCACTCTAGTTTTGATGATGATCAACTCATGTAGTTATGGTACTAATGATCTTGTGTTTATTTAGTTTCAGATTTGTGATCAAGATCTTAGTAGGTGTGTGGCTTCAACAAAAGATTTAAAGTCAAGTTTTGGAGCTAACACGGTTTGATTCAAGCTTGTGCATCAAGACCACATCAAGTACTCAAGAGGAGTCTAGCTCTATGGATCGTGTTTGTGACCAAGAAGTCAGGAGATGAGAAGACTTCAAGTGAAGACTTCAAGAAGAAGACTTGTGTCTAGGTTGTTTTTATAAGATTTTGTTTTTAGATAAAATGTAAAGGATAGAATAGTGGTGGATTGCTCAAATATATCTTACACACACACACTCTTGATTTATATGTGTTTTCATAAAAGAATTTTTACTTTAGAAAAATATAAAAGAATTTTCATTTTGGAAAAATACCGGTTTGGTTTTTGGTATTCAAAGTTACATGTATTTAACCAAAACCAAATTTAGAGTTTAATGTCAAAAATATAGATATTTCACCATGTTTGTGTAGTAGATCATATCCATACACTCTATGCTTCAAAAGAGTTTAAAATATCTTGTTTTTGTATTTGGAGAAAGTTTGGAAAAATAAGTTTGAAAAACCAATTTGGAAAAATACAGTTTTATTTTGAACCAAATTTTCTAAGTTACAAAAATAGTTCAAATTGTTTGTAACATGTCTTGATTTTGCTCAAACATGTTTGTTTATAAAGTATAATATTGAACCTATTTTTGTATATTTTCATGATTTTATGGGATTTTATTTGAGCCAAAATGACCAAGTTTTGATCCCTAAAATGTCCTGATCTGGCTTCTGCCGGTCGACCGGAACCGGTCGACCGAGCTTGAAGTCGGTCGACCGAGTTGGTCGACCGACGTGCACAGACGTGCACGCCAGCCTTTGCTGGAGGGCCGGTCGACCGAAACGGTCGACCGCCAGAGAGCCCTGCTCTCTGAAAGCCCGGTCGAGAGATCTGCTCTCTGTTCCAGGGTCTCGGTTGACAGGCCGGTCGACCGCTGCCCCAACGGTCAGAATCTGACCGTTGGCGGTCGACGGGCGGTCGATCGTCAGGCCAACCTGGCTCCAACGGCTAGTTTTTTCTAGCTCTATAAATTGGGGCTTTTGGGGGCTGTTTTCCATAAGATTTTTAAGTGGGTTTTGAGCTAGTTTCTCCAACTCCATAAGAAGTTTCTCCACTTATTTGAGAGCAAATATTCCAATCAAAAGGGGAGTTTATCCAGAGTGTTTTCAAAGTGATTTTCTTGAGTTTTCCTCCACCATTTCAATCCTTGTTTTCTCACACAACACTTGAGCTATCCATTGCTATATCTACCTATAGGGATTTGTTGTGAGAGGATTTTAGGTGATCAAAGAGTTGTGATCACAAAGTTCCATCTTTGTATTTGAGGAGGCGGACTTGCGGGTTCGCGGGTGTTTCGAGTTCGTGTGTAGACTCGGTGTTTGAGGTGCGGCCTCGGCGAGCTTGTGGGCTTGAGGTGTGTACGGGACTAGAGAGTCCAAGGAGTTAAAGTGTGAACTCGTCTTGTAAGTGTTGCGGCACCGAGTGATCCGGTGGGATCGATTATAGTGGAAATCCTTCATAGTGTTGAAGGCGGGGACGTAGAGCAAGTGTGCTCGAACCTCGAAACAAATCTCCCGTGTTTGCGATTGCTCACTCTATATCTCTTACTCTTGTTTATATCTTGCATGCTTATATTGCTTTCATCTTTATATGCTTGATATATATTGTGAGCTTAATGTTATATGCTTGGGTGTTTGCTAACACTTGTATTCAACCAAGAGAGCCAACGCGGCACCTCAACTCTTATTTAGAGGAATCTTGAGGAGTTAGTCCAGAGCCCTTCACGGGAATTCGGCTACACTCTTGTGTTATACTTGGTGTTTAATTTAAATAGTTTTAGTTTGCATCATATAAGTTTTAATCCGCATTTAATGACCATTAGATTAGCCATCACCTATTCACCCCCCCTCTAGGTGATTTACACATGTTATTGACAAGACTCTTGTTGCCTGATCTTGTTGGCTATTGATATTCAATGGTGGAACTAATTGCCACGTGGAGCTAGTGCTACACGAAGTAAAGTGTCACACTACATATATATGGTGGGGGCCACCTCTTGAATCTGTGGGATCCACCACGGGGGCACATCTAGAATCTCACATCTCTTGTTTCTTGTCATCTTATTTAACGATACAAATAACACTCATATTCTGATATCTTGTTACAAGCTACACACATTGTTATTGTTCCTCATTTATTGTGTAGTAAAAAAAATATAATAATATAACATGAGTTGGGGTGGCTTGACGGTTGATTAGGCCTTGTCGGGTGGATGTCATGGATCCACATTCGTCCCACTGTAGGGACGTGGCAGTGCTGGTTACCGCATGCATATAGCTCATTGAGCTTCTTGTTTCCTTCTTTTGAACTAGCGGGTAACCTGGTCTCAGCAGCCAGGGGCTTGTTTAAGGTTGTGATCCCGGGTATGTATGGGGTACACCCACCTGATTAGAGCTCCTCGACCATTGAGTTTTTAAGTAACATAATAAAATAGTATAAACAATGGTGACGTCAGAAAACTTGTTATTTGGTCACTCTCTCATCTGAATAATAGTACCTGTATGTCATGTTTGGATGGGTTTTGCTCAGGTACATGCTTCAGTATAGACTGCTAGTGGTATGAGACACTGAAAGAGATTGATTAAAATATAAAATGATACTTATTGTTATTGTATAATTATGATATATTTCTCACCACTCCATGATATCTTGCATGATAACTTGTCTTGTATATCGTATTAAACATCATGATTTTCTAGTTTATTATCATATTATTATAAATGTATACTCTGTATTTCATTTATTCTCTATAGACACATTGTTCCTGTATATCCACAAACACCATAACATGATTAATTATATTTATTTTTTATATAATGTTCATATAATCATTATACCGTCATGCTACTATTAGTATTAGTGTAAATAATAAATATGAAATAATAAAGACTTGATACATGTTAATTAAATAAATTGATTTTATTAGTATATAAATAAATTATTTATTCTTATCACTCATATTACATATTAAAAGTTTGTTAATTATTATAATATAATATAACATTAGTTGATATATTAAAACTCTTTCTGATTGGCACTGCTATTATCTTTAATCATGTATTGTATAGTATTGAAAAGTAACACCATTGTAACTTGATAGATATTTTTAATATTGTGGTGCAGATATATTACCTATAATATATACCGATTGTTACTATATATATAAAGTAATATTGTTCTTTAATTATGTATTATATGTTATCATAATTATTGTACTTAATAGTATATTGTTACCTTCCTTTATTTTACCACTGCCTAGGTCGCTTTCTGATGACCCTGAGATTGATTTCTCAGGTTAAAACTTAGAGATTTCGTAGCACCTAATGTCTTTCGGGATATTAGTAGGAGACTCGTCTCCTTTATGATTTGTACGTATCTTTTATTATTTGTCTCTGTTTTCTTATTCCTGTTCTCATGTCAATCGTCATCACCGATCCCTTTTGCAGATTTCTTGTACTTATTTAAGATGAAATTTATCGTGTATATAGTGTTTATTTCCTATACTAAGGCTTAGCGCGTATATGTGGAGTATTTTTCTTGTGTACATGCGTCGCTGACTCTCATCGTGTCTCCATGTAGTATATTTTGGGAAGCGGGGGCATGACATCCTATTCAAGGGGTCTTGAACCTGCTATATTTTGTTCTAGTTTTATTGTTTATTTAAAAAATTTTCAAATTTGCAGTATTATTTTTTAAAATACTGGAACACTACTTAACCCGATCTCACAGATCCGCTCGCTGTATCTCGAACTGATTGCATGGGCGGAGATAGTGCGGGGGTTGTTGCAACCAGGGTCTGAGAGAGGCTAAAAATATAGCCTCTCATAGTTCATTTGCTGCTTAAGAAAATGGCTACATCTTTCTTTCTTCCCTCTTCCTTCTGTGATATTTCTTTCACTAAAGTTCTGTTGAAATTTGAAGCATTTTTTTGGTGATTCTTGATACCTTTTCTAGTTCTGGGCAACAAATCTCTATATGAACAAAGGCTTAGTTCACTCTTCAGAGTTGGGTACTGGTGGTTACCGAGAGTTTATCGCTACGAGAGGAGGTCACTTCAAGGTCCAGACGAAGGACCGATCATCTTTCTTTTAGGACAGTGCTTTTGCACGACTATGTCACCCTAGGCCAGTAAATTTGTTTTTTCTTTTTTAAATTCTTTTCCGTTTGTTGCATGTTTAGGACAAGTAATAAATTTGATAAAAGATTTGTTACTATGTTTCACGTTTTAAATTTTTAGAAATATTGTTATTTATCCTACAATTTAGAAGAAAATGTTTTACTCTTGATAATTTCTTACAATTGAATTTAGAAAATTATTTCATGCAATTTAATTAAATCTTTTAATGCAATACTTGTTTCACGCAATATAATTACTTATTTGTTTCATGCATTAGAATTATTTGCAATTAGAGAATTATTCTTGCAAATAAAAGATAATTATTTATATCATTTCCAATAGCAATTCTGACAAATATTAAAAAGAGTTGCATCCTAACAAATTTATCTCTTACAAATCTTTGCAATGTAATTGTTTTACAAGTTTCTGCTACTTCATTTCTACAAATAAGTCCTGAGATTTACTAGGCTGCATTGTATCTGTTAGAGAAAATATTGTCCTTGCCATTTCATTTTTTTTAGTTAGCTATATGTTTTGTCTTTAACGAGCAAATTGTCATTTTCTTGCATAAGACTAGTTAGCTACGAGATTATGGAAAATTGATTTCCTGCAAATTATATTAATTCTAATTGTTAATTTTTTTTGTCTTTTAGAATCTGATTCTTGCCATAAATTTTAAATAGAAAGTTATTCTTTTACAAAATTCTTTTACAAGCAAGTTGTTCCTTTAGGACAGGTTCTTGAAAGTTATTCTTTTATACACAGTGTCTTATTGACAGAAAACTTAATTATTCTAATCTTGCAAGTACATTGTCTTAAATTGAGCTATTTTATTGTCTTAATTAAAATCATTAATTAGAAACTTAAAAAGGGTAAAAATTTCCCCAAAATTCCGTTCAGTTGGTGTTTAACTAAGAGTACCATGTGTGGCTCTATAATTAAGAAATGACAAGTGTGAAAAATCTCCCACCCCGCCGACCTGGCCAATTTGACTGGTAAAATGGGAGTCTTGACTAATCCTACAATCTTAGAAAACAAATTGAACTGATCAATTTCTGCAGCTTAGTATTGCCTGATACAAACTATATCTTGTTTGGATATTTGTCACATAATTAAACAAGAATTCTACACTATTATATTCTGCAAAATCTAATTTAAAAGCTACCATATAAACTAAATTCTGATATTTTTAAATAATTTTGAAATATAGAATTCAGGTAGCATCATCCCGTCACTATGGACAACGAAGGGCGTCAAACTTGAGAAATTCTCTGACACATGCTTAAGAGGTGGGCAAACCAGATGAAGTACTAGTTGACCATTTTAGATTCTCATTCAGCCATAGATAAACACATTCTTGCACATTCTCCTAAACCATCACCTGTTGGATCTTCTCATATAACTCATTCCTCCTACATCTATTTGAAATCTGAGAAAATGACTATCATTATCTCTATAGATTCTTAATATACTCTCTGATAATCTATATGACATTCTTATGAATATAAGAATGCCAAAGAACTATAGACAGTCTCGAGGAGAATATGACCTTGATGATGCTAAAATTGAAAGATTCGCCTCCTCTTCCTTTAATAATTCATGATGACTGATAGTAAACCAATCAATGATCAACTTCATGAATTCCAAGGTTATACCCGACATCTTCAATTAAAAGGAAACAATTCTCTGATGATTACAAGGTGTTCTGTCTTATTGATAAATTCTCTTATTCTTGTCAGCCTTTGCTGGAGATTTCTGTCACAGTAAGGTGATCTGACCCTTTTCAAGTCCTAAAAGTGATTCGCATAGAAGACCAGCATCGAAAAACTCCAAAATCAAGTCAAAATGAAAGCTAAAATGAACTTGGTGGAGAATAAATGCAAGCGTAAATTATGAATCCCAAGGGCAAGAAATTCAAAACCCAATCACTCCTCTTCCTTCAAACCTTCTCAATCTTTATCCTTAAAACTTAAAACCTCTGGTCAGAAGACAATGGAAGATTCTGTAACATCTGCGAGAGAACCAACCACTTGGCGCCTCAACGTTTCAACCGAAAGAAGGAACCGGTCAAAGCTGAACCAAGAGGAAAGAAGGAAATGAGGGGCGCAACGTCAACATAGTGGAACAAAAATCCAACTCTTTTAGGTTAGATTCTTTCTTCCTATTGTCAACTCAATCTCTCTTTGGACTGGAGGTTAGACTCAGGAGTCAATATTCATATCTATACTGATCGTTCTTAGTTTAAATCCTATCAGGAATCACGTCAAGGAAGCGTGAGCCTAGCAGATGACTAGAGAAATAAAGAAACTGAACGCATTGATCTGAAGATGACCTCCAAAAAAACTCTGACTCTTCAAGGCATCCTGCATCTACCGACATTTTAGAGATATATGATCAATGAATCTTTTCTTCTTAGAGCTGGTTATAGGATTGTCAAGAAATCTAATAGATTTATAATTTTCAAGTCAAATATTTTCATTAGAAAGGGTTTTATTTGTGATGGCCTTTTCTGGCTCAATGTAATCGATCTTTCTGATAATAACATTTTATCTTGTTATTTTGAATATTGAGACTTGTGATATCTGGCATGAAAAATTGGGATATATCAATTTCAATTTCATCATGAAAATGATTAACATGAATCTCATTCCTAAATATTCTTTTAATACATCTTCTAAATGTAAAATATGTTTTCAGGATAAACATGTTCGAATACCTTTTTATTCTATCACAAGAAATTCTGAACCCGCCGTACTTATTCATACTGATATGTGTAAGGCGAACAGAGTTCTCAGCCGAGATGGTAGAAGATATTTTGTGATATTCATTGATAACTATTCAAATTCTGTTACACATATCTTCTCAAATTCCAAGATGAAGTCCTCGATTGGCTTCAAAGTGTATAAAGGCGAAACTGAGAACCAACCTGATAGGAAGATCAAGATTCTAAGATCTGATCGTGCAAGAAGTATACCTCAAATAACATGACAAAATTTTGCCAAGAACACGTCATTATTCATGAGGTAACTTCTCCTTATACACCTCAATCCAACAATGTAGCAGAAAGAAAGAATATAATACTGATGAATATGCTCAACTGCATGTTACTCAGCTCAGGTGTACCCGATAACCTTTAGGGAGAAGCTCTCCTTTCTGCCTATTCATTCACAATAGGTTTTCTAAAGAGACTCCAACGTTACTCCCCATGAACATTATAAAGGGAGAACTCCTAACATCCAATTCTTTAAAATATGGGGTTGCCTGGTTAAGGTTTCAATAACGGAACCGCAGAAAGCGAAAATCAACCCCAAGATTGTTTATGCTACTTTTATTGTATATGCACTTGATAGTAATGTCAATCAATTTCTAGTGGTTAACTCTTAGATCAATGAAATATCCAATAACACCATCATTAAAGTTAGGAATGTTATTTATTATTAAAACATCTTTCCTTTCAGATTTAGAATCCCTATGATCCTTCTTTCACTCCTTCTGCCTCTGATATCTCTTCTTCTAGCTCTGCTCCTTCTACTAATTTTGAACCTAGAAGGAGCAAAAGAACTAGAACTCATACTTTCTTCGGTAAAGACTTCTTTACCTATCTTGTAGAAGGTGATCCTAACTCCTTCAAAGAAGTAATAAACTCTTCTAAATCTCTTTTCCGAAAAGAAGCAATTAACAATGAGATCAAGTCCATAATGGAGAATAACATATGGATTCATGCTGACCTTTCTGGGATACAAACCTCTAGGTTGTAAATGGATCTTAAAAAGAAACTTCGACTCGATGGCATTGTCGACAAATACATGTTGGAACTTGTTTTGATGAAGACTTTGTAAAAGCATTTCATTTGGAGCTCTAACACATGACGAATCAAGAGTTCTACATGATCAAGACTGCCCAAAGAGAGTTGATATGATGTGGTTTGTAATTATGAAATAGCATGTAAAAAAGCCTTGACACACACACACCATATCAATGTCCATTAGTCGACTAATACCTATGACAAGTCGACTAATAACATGTGTAGTCGACTTGACCCATACCCTAGTCGACTAGTCAAGTGTCCAAAACAGACCCAACTCTCTGTTTCTGCATTAGTCGACTTGACAGTAAAATGTAATCGACTAATAGCAAAAGTATAGTCGACTAACCCTTGTCCCCTAGTCGACTAATCCCTGGTCCAGTCGACTTGAAAGTTAGTTGCAGTCGACTTGATTCAGTTAACCAGAAACCTGTCATTCGAGCTTATCATATCCTAGTCGACTTATAGTCAAACATAGTCGACTAACCTATGAAAATTTGCCTTGTATAGTCGACTAACTCATAAGGCAAGTCGACTATAGGCAGTTTCTGACTGTTGAATAGTTTCTGACTGTTGGTCTTTTGTGCAACGTTTCCCAACGTTTCTATCATACAAAAGGCACCTGTAAACTACCCTAACTTACCCTAGAGTGCAGCTATAAATAGGATGGTTAATCCAAAGGCCAAACAACAATCCAAAACTTCAGTTTTCTAAGATCAAATTCTGCCAAACCTGAAAACTGATTCCAACTTCTGTTCTTCACCAAAATCCAATTCCATTGTGAAGTTCTCTGAAGTTTCTCCTATACTAGACCTTGTCCACGTTCATACACAATACCAAGGCTTATAGGAAAGTTGTAATACTCAAAGCAAGCATTGTACACGGGTGGCTTCCTTGTGTAGAGGCAGTTGTACAAGGTGAAGTTTATTCTCTTGGTGGAAGAGAAGGTGTTCTCTTGGTGGAAGAGAAGGTGTAACATTTGGCAAAGGGGATTTGTCAAGTGGTATGCATGGTTGTGATTTTGGGTGTACAAAATCAAGGATAAAGGAAAATCTCAAGCGGGTGGCTTGGGGACTGGATGTAGGTCACGAGGACCGAACTAGGATAAATCTCTCGTGTTTGCATTTGTCTAACTTTTGAGATTTACTTTTCCTTTTATTGCAAGTTATTTATTTGCTTAACATTAATCCTTCTTGTTTTAGTTTTGTGTTGACTTGGGTATTTTTAGATCTATAATTGCCAACAGAGATAGTTCCGCATTTGACATCATCTCGGGGACCAACAATACAAAGCCAGATTAGTTGCCAAGGGTTTTACCAAACAAAATGGTATGATTTCTTTGACACCTGTTTTTCTATTACCAGGATCTCTTGTATCAGAATCCTTCTAGCTCTTGCATCATTTCATAACATATTCATTCACTAAATAGATGTTAAGACTGCCTTCTAAAATGGCGATCTAGAAGAAGAGATTTATAAGGACCAGCCAAAAGGGTTCATAGCCAAGGAATAAGAAACAAAGTATGTAAACTAGTAAAGTCATATATGGTCTAAAACAAGCTTTTAAACAATGGCACAAAAAGTTTAACAAAATTGTTTCATATTTTGATTCATTATCTATGAACATGACAAGTACATCTATTCTAAGAACTTTGATAATAAATACATCATCTTTTGTCTATATGTAGTTGTATTTTTATTCTTGAAACTTCTCTTGATGTAATCCAAGAGGAAGATGATTATCTCTTTCAAAATTTGATATGAAAGATTTAGGTCCTGCTGATATGATATTGAGAATGAAAATATCCAGAATCCCTAATGAAAATTTTATTGAGATTAGCTCATTGCATTGCAAACATGCTTCACAAATTTGATTTCTACAGCACTCAACCAATTCTACACCCTTTGATTCTTCAATTGTTTTGAAAAAGAACACGACTGAGCCTGTATCTCAGCTGAAATACTCTCAATTAATAGGTTCACCTCTCTATATTTCCAACAGGATTAGTCATAACATCTCTTATGCAGTAAGTAGATTAAGTTGATACACTAGTAACCCTAGTAGAGAATACATGAGTACACTAGAGAGAGTTTTCAGATATTTTAGAGGCACAATTAGTTATTGTCTAATTTACACTGGATATCCTGATATTATAGAAGGCTACAGTGATGCCAACTGGTTCACTGATTCAGCAGTGTCAAGTTTACTATCGTATATGTATTCATGTTCGGTAGTGCTGCTGTGTCCTGAAAATTCTGCAAATAAACATTAATTGCCAGGACACCATGGAGTCTGAGCTTATTGCTCTAGACACTATTTGCTCTGACGTTGAATGATTAAATGATCTTCTATCAGAATTCTCTATCGTACCTAAACCTATACTTTCTATCTCAGTTCATACTAACTCAAGATCCACCATAGAGATTCTATAGTAAGAGAATGCCTTATAAGAAGATAAGCATATATATGCAAATCAGACTTAAGTCTGTTCAACACCTATTGGACAAAGTCGTAATTCTAGACTTTGTAAAGCCCGAAAAGAATTTTGTTGACCTGTTGACTATGGGTCTTTTTAGGAGTGTGGTCTTAGAATCATCAAGGGAGATGAGGCTAATACCATAGTATAGTTCACCAACAGTGGAAACCCAACCTAATTCATTGGGAGCTGGTTCCATAAAAGAGGTTCAATATAGTAGAAATAAGCTGGGACTGGTGATATCATATGAAGCATCGACCCGGATATATTTATCCTATGTGTAGCATTGTAACTACTACATTTCTCTATGGTAATGATGCTCTTATGATACAACAAGGTAAGATTGAGTTTAACTCTTAATAAGTCTAATGCATGTAGTGTGGGGGAGTATTTTATCCAGCTTTAGTACGCTAGGAGAACTTACCTACATGAGATGAACCATGATGGTCGTGGTTGGAGGAGAGCTGACTCCAAAAAACTCTCATGAGTCGGTTACTGTGAGCATGAACTTAACGCTCAATCTGCTCGCTCAGTAGATCGAGACTTACTATGTGAGTTTCATCAATATCTGATTAAAGAGGGCTAGTTCAAGGCATAGTCCATTATGCCTCTCAGGTGGCGATGAATTCACTAAGGGAAATTTAAGGTCGCAAGCTATTTACCTTGAATTCACAGTATGATTGTTGATTGAAATTTCCTGCACACAAAAATATAGTATTTTAGATTTAAGAATTAAAGGTGTGCGAGGTTCTCAATTCTAATCCGCTGTAGCAAGGCTATGCGGGTCGTGATCCTCAGGGAGGACTGCGATGGAAGCGTTAAGCAAGTTTACTCTAAAAATTATCTTTTTATTATTAGCAGTGGTATTTATAATGAATGATATTTACAATGAAGTGAAGAAAAGAATTGTGGAAGATGTAGATCAAAAACTAAAGAAAGAAAATAAAGAAAACACGTACGAACCTCTTCAGCCTGCTTACCTTTGATCCGTGCGATGATTTTACCTTTTCTCGGAAGACTTGCAAGTATGGCGTATAGGATGTTCATCGCCATAAGCCATCAAGGGATCTTCGTTGGCTAGGCAGTCTCGAAGCAGTTGGGTCTCATTGTTCACAAGGCATTAGAGAACAAATAGAAAAAAGAAAATAGGAGCAGAGAAAACACAAGAATAAACAAGAGATGAAAATATAAAAATAATAACAAAAACGAACCTTAAACGGATTTCATTAACAATGGAAGATAAGCGGGCTTATACCGCTGTCACCTCAGTACAAGCGAAGACTCCATCCTCCATGAAAGTTTCCTCCACTCTCAGTTACAAAATTTACAAAATAAAAAAAAATAAAATCTAACCTAAAAACTAAACCCTAGCTTTTGGCCCTTGGCTCGCCTCTGGACCTCTCTGTACGTTGCACTGCAGGGGGTATTTATAGGTGCAGAAGGCCGAAGAGTCCTGGATGAAGTTGCCCACGAAAACTGGTCTCTGGATAAGCTCAAAGTGCCGCGGAATCTTGGATTTTGCCGCGGATTTGCGGCAATTTGTGGAATCTGGCCACGCGTTTTGGCGCGTGGCCTCACCTGGTCCGTCCATCTGGGCGCGTGCTTCTGGAAGTATGATCCTGGCTCTTAATATTGGGATATGGATATAACTTGGAAATCAAGTTATCTAGATTTTGTATTCTCCCAATCTCTTTTAAACGAATTTCCTTCTCATCTTTGGCTTTTATGCTCATCCTGCAAGAGTTTAGAGTTGGGTAGAATTCTATCCTTCCCTCATCTTTAATAATTGCAACTTTAGCCCTTGTATATTTGCACTTTGACAATCTGATATTTGCACTTTTACTCTTGGGCTCAAATATGGGCTTGGATCTGGGCTTTTGGGCTCTTTAAGCTTTATTTATTATTAAAATAATTATTCGAGGCCTGCACACAATAAATAATAAAATATTAATAAATGTGCAGAATTAAATGAATAAATATGAAATGTGATGGTAAATATGATGATAAAAATGCACTTTTCACTACTAATCACACCCCCACACTTATCTTTTTGCTCGTCCTCGAGTAAAAACAAAGAAAAAGAAAATTTAATCTAACCTAACTCACTTTCGTAGGAATCACGATTGCACTTAGCACGTGCAACAAGCCGTTAAACCTCTAGGTTACCCTAGAGGACGAGTGTTGTCTCGTGAGGGTTTTCAGCGGATTACACCCCAAAATCCATAAAAAGGAAAATATTTGAATTATATTTGAAGAGACTAAGTAGTCTATAAGTTTTAGGATCCTCATTTTTATTCATTCTTAAACTTAGTCTTTATAAAGTTAATTGTTTTTCATTTTAGGTAAGAATTAAAATTGAATTTCTAATATAGTCTTTTTCGTTACCAAAAATCATATGCATCCTTATGAATTTATACTAGGAATTCCTTAACTTGGACTCTCATGCCTCTTTATTTTTTTCTTCTTTTTTTCTTTTTTTAATATGTATAACTCATCTAATTTTCTTTCGTGTAAGCATCAATGCTTCTTGAGGCCCTCATACCTAACTAATTGACTATTAGATGTGTTAGTACATATATAAGTAATTTTTTCTTAATTTTCTTAGGCTTTCTAATCCACCCATGTAACGAACTTAAAGTCGATGACTCCCAAACCGGTGGCTTTAGGGCACCAGGTGAGAAAACACCCCGCGGACTCAAATTCGAGTGAAATAGGCCCAAAACTAAGGACTTTATTTTATTTACTCACCTTTAGGCATGAATACTTATGCTTCTTGAGGCACATGTATCAGCTTAATTAGTGATTTCTCTTTTTTTTTCTTTTTTTTTTTTATATATGAGGCACAAAGGTCTTCGTCTTAGAATCCTAGATATGCATTAGGTATGCAAATTTCATTAAGGTAAAATCAAGACTAATTAATTATTCAATTTTTTTCCTATACCTAAAAATTCAACAATTTATTTATTTTGACCAAGTTTTTAGAAATCCTAATCATGATTTTCCTAATTCTTAGATTAACTTAGATTTCTTTCAAAAGATAAGTCAAAATATTGTCCTTTTTATAATTTTTTTTTAATAAAATTTTGGTTAGTTTCTAACTATGTTAGTATGTTAGTAAAGCCCACCCCCACACTTATCTCATGCATTGTCCTCAATGTATGAATGAATGCATATATGCATGAAATAAAAGAAGGGAAGGCAGAAGTTACTCAAGGTGGTGGTTCCGGAGGTGGTCTAATTGGGCCAAGCGTAGCTACCCAATCAAGATAACATATAATTTGGTGGAACCCACCAGAAATTTTCCTTACATAACCCACTAAAATGTATGTATATTTATTTTTTAAAATTTCCACCCCATCAAATTTTCAAATTTCATAATAAATTTCAGAGTCAATTATGTCAACCTTCTTATCCAAAATGGAGTATGAAAAGATGGAATTATTGACTTGGACATTATAGGTGCGGGAACGAATACCGACTCAGGAAAGAAACTCAAATCATGTAAGGGTTCAGGAGTCGGGCTAAGTTCAGGAAGTGGGTCCAAATCAATAAGTTGAAGCTCAAGTCCACAATCATCTTCCCACAATGGAATGTGACTCAATGGTGGTGATTCAAGTTCAGGAATGATAGGTGTTGGAATCAATACTGACTCTAAAATATTACCTAAGTCGGGTAACAAAACAGGAATCAATAATGATTCAGGAATTTGAACTTGATCATAGATTTGAGAATCTAGGTCACATATCTCATTGGGTTCAATGTAATAAAAAGAACTTGCCAATTTTTCCATAGGACTTTCAAAATTACACAATTGGTCAAGTTCAATATGATCATTAAGAATGGGTGATTCAATTTCATGATGAATTAGAATAGGGTCCAATGTGACTCGGGAAAAGTGAAATCAGGTGAAGACACAGAAGTCATATTGGATCAGGAAATAAATTGAATCATCAAGTTGGGGATCATGATCATATTCATCCTCAAGTTCTATTTCAGGAAAGGAAAAACTTGCCAAATTATCAAGAATTGGAGTTTCGGCAAGTTCAAATGATGGCACTGAAATAGAATCTTGTTGTCCAAAGCAATTTGGTTCGTCGGCTCTAAAAGAATGATTATTAATCAGGAGTGGCCGGACGGTGAGAACGTAAAGATTGAACCATCAGATCTATATCATGATCTCGAGCTAATCTAGCCTAAGTCATGGCCTTAAACATCCTTTCATAGTCGATAGGTGCATCATGTTCTGATTGGACTTGAAAATAGGAAGGGTAATCGTGATGAAGTTGTGAGTCGGTGGACTCACGCATCATCATGTCTAAGATTGATGGTGATTTTTGCTTGGACTCATTCATACTCACATTTCCAAGATAGATGGATTTCTATTCCGAATGGGTGGATCTGAGTATGAATCTTGGGAATATTGTGGACAAGGTGGATACGGAGGACAAGGTGGTTGAATATTGGACTTGGGACTCGAAACCCCATGAACTCTGTGAAGAGTTGAAATTATTATGAAAATTATAGTTATAAGATGGGGGGTGTGGGTTATAGTCATTCGGATAAGACCATTCCGGCACACTAGATTGGTCAAAGTTATGATATGCCGGGTTGGTAATATCCGAATAATAGTTAGGTGTGTAATATGGATTAAAAATGGAATTATTATTATATGCCATATCACACAGAGACAAACAAAGAAAAAAGAAAACAAACAAATAAACAAACAAAAAGAAAAAATTCTAACCTAAGTTAGGGTAGACCTATGACCTAGACGACTCCTAACTGGTTAGACTGTCCATAGGAGGTAGGGTGCAGACTTTGACCACAAGTTAATCAGCCAGGTCAGGGCAAGAGTGGTGGGAGGTTTTCCGTCAAAGACGTTCCTTAATTAAATAACCACCAATCTTCGGGCTTTCGGCCCTCAATCCCCTTCCTAGACACTGATTTGGCAAGAGTCAACTTCCAACACTGTTCCCCCTTAGGATAATCTCCTATTGAGTCCGAGATGCCCTAGGGCCAACGTCTACTAATTTTTAAGTTAGGCTTGGGTTAGTGAGTGCTTTGGATATGATTTTTGGGCTAAGGAAGGGTGATGAAATCCCACCTTATCTTGTTAATGGGTTATGCCCTTAAGATGAATTAGTGCAAGTGTACAAGATAAATAGATAAGAATCACTCAAAGCAGAAAATCAACCAAGAGATGAGTCCTATTCTACATGCAATGCGTACGTACCTTGCCTCCCCAGCACTCTTCAACAGTAAAAATAAATAAATTGAAAAGACACGTGCCTAATATGCAAATGTCTAATCAATTTTTATTAAACAACAAATAGTTTACTGTTGAATTAATTAGCAGTAAGCAGGGTTATCTCAGAACAAAGTTAACAGACCAGAAAACAGATATGACAATTTGTAGCAACCTGCAGAAAACTGAGTCAGTAATTCACTGCTATTGCCGCGGATCCGCGGCTATTGCCGCGTTTCTGCGGCAAAGTAGCAGGCTCTGCTGCTCTGCCTTCGAGGGCAGAGGCACTGGGTTGCTGTATGTCCTTGATGCTGCTCTGTTTCTGTTTCCTGTTCTCCAAACCTGCAAACAGAAAAGAATAAAGAATTAGTTAAAAATTAAAATTTTGTTTTAGAGATAAACTTACCGTCCCTCCCCGGCAACGGCGCCAATTTGTTGATTGAAAATTCCTGCACACAAAAATATAGTATTTTAGATTTAAGAATTAAAGGTGTGCGAGGTTCTCAATTCTAATCCGCTGTAGCAAGGCTATGCGGGTCGTGATCCTCAGGGAGGGACTGCGATGGAAGCGTTAAGCAAGTTTTACTCTAAAAATTATCTTTTTATTATTAGCAGTGGTATTTACAATGAATGATATTTACAATGAAGTGAAGAAAAGAATTGTGGAAGATGTGGATCAAAACTAAAGAAAGAAAATAAAGAAAACACGTACGAACCTCTTCAGCCTGCTTACCTTTGATCCGTGCGATGATTTTACCTTTTCTCGGAAGACTTGCAAGTATGGCGTATAGGATGTTCATCGCCATAAGCCATCAAGGGATCTTCGTTGGCTAGGCAGTCTCGAAGCAGTTGGGTCTCATTGTTCACAAGGCATTAGAGAACAAATAGAAGAAAGAAAATAGGAACAGAGAAACACAAGAATAAACAAGAGATGAAAAACATAAAATAATAACAAAAACGAACCTTAAACGGATTTCATTAACAATAGAAGATAAGCGGGCTTATACCGCTGTCACCTCAGTACAAGCGAAGACTCCATCCTCCATGAAAGTTTCCTCCACTCTCAGTTACAAAATTTACAAAATAAAAACGAAAATAAAATCTAACCTAAAAACTAAACCCTAGCTTTTGGCCCTTGGCTCGCCTCTGGACCTCTCTGTACGTTGCACTGCAGGGGGTATTTATAGGTGCAGAAGGCCGAAGAGTCCTGGATGAAGTTGCCCACGAAAACTGTCTCTGGATAAGCTCAAAGTGCCGCGGAATCTTGAATTTTGCCGCGGATTTGCGGCAATTTTGTGGAATCTGGCCACGCGCTTTGGCGCGTGGCCTCACCTGGTCCGTCCATCTGGGCGCTGCTTCTGGAAGTATGATCCTGGCTCTAATATTGGGATATGGATATAACTTGAAAATCAAGTTATCTAAATTTTGTATTCTCCCAATCTCTTTTAAACGAATTTCCTTCTCATCTTTGGCTTTTATGCTCATCCTGCAAGAGTTTAGGGTTGGGTAGAATTCTATCCTTCCCTCATCTTTAATAATTGCAACTTTAGCCCTTGTATATTTGCACTTTGACAATCTGATATTTGCACTTTTACTCTTGGGCTTCAAATATGGGCTTGGATCTGGGCTTTTGGGCTCTTTAAGCTTTATTTATTATTAAAATAATTATTCGAGGCCTGCACACAATAAATAATAAAATATTATAAATGTGCAGAATTAAATGAATAAATATGAAAATGTGATGGTAAATATGATGATAAAAATGCACTTTTCACTACCAATCAATGATGTTGCCCAACTTTATTCATGTTTTATGATTTGTTCATATTGTATTGTTTTCTTCTGACTTTCCAGAAAGTCAAGTTTTTTTTTTTGGGGGGGAGGGGGGAGAGAACAGTTGGATTTTAGTGTTGGTTTTGGCAGAAAAACTTGAATTTCTCTCATATTGGCCTTGATTTTTAGTCTCACATTGGATGGAGCAAAGAAATTTAAGTGGTATATATACAAACTCTTTCAAAGCCAATTGTTATGAGTTTGTCCATAGCCGCCTTGCCAAAGCGTGTACACCCGCCGAACCGAACCGGGCCGAGCTCGAGAATGGCATGCGCCCACGGCCTGCAGACACGAGTGCAGCTCCGTTCAAGGTATTCTTGAACATGCTACATTTTGTTTTGGGTTTATCTGTTTATTTAAATATACTTTTCAAATTTGTAGTTATTATTTTTTAGAATACTGGAACGTTACTGGACCCGGTCTCACGGATTTGCTAGCCTGAATCTCAAACTGATTGCACGTGGGCAAAGATAGTGCGGGGTTGTTGCAACCGCAGGGTCTGAGAGTTGCAACCGCAGGGTCTGAGAGAGGCTATAAATATAGCCTCTCACAGTTCAATCACTACTGAAACAAACAGTTACATGTTTCTTTCTTCCCCTCTCTTTCTCTGGTATTTCTTCCACTAAATGAAATACACCTAGAGGGGGTGAATAGGTGTTTTGCCAATTTAATGTAATTTAACAACTACTTATGATGAATTATGCAAACGATCACTCAAAAATAAGAATTGAATTCGAATTCTCCATGAAGGGCTCTAGAACTTCTCCTCTTTGATTCATCTAGATAATGAGTTGAGGTGCTCAATTGCCTCCTTGTTGAGATGAGTAAAGACTGATAATGAAAATAATGGAATGAAAACAATTACAGAATGTAAGATGAACTACTACACAAGTATGAATAATGAAAAGTAATAGAAAGCACGACACAAGCAATCACAAACACAAAGGAATTGTTTCGAGGTTCAAACCACCGCTCTACGTCCCCACCTTCATCACTATGAAGGATTTCACTATCCTCTAAGGGATCTTTCACAAAAAAGACCTTACACAAAGGAATTACAATTTGGTTTACACAATACTAGAGTACACAACTCCACCACTCAACCCTCTACACAAGAGGTAGCACAAAGCCAATTGAGGTTACAAAACTCTTGGTAATCCAACAAAATCACAAATACTCTCTCTTAATACTTTCTATAGAGTAGAATATAAAGTGTAGCTCAAGAAATTAAGTGAGAGATGAAATTCAGTTAGAAAGAATAGAAGAGCTTTAAAACCAACTGAAAATAGCTTGAAAAAGAAAGAACTTGAAGACTGGAAGCTAGAAAAACTTTTCTCTTTTGAAACAAACTTGAAAACTTGTAAACTTGTGTTATTCTTGTGTAAAACCAAAACCAATGACTCATATATATAGGCAATAGATAAATATCATTTGTTAATCATACCAGGTCATTTAGGGTGTGTTTAGACACTTGAAAACCAAAAATGCATGTTGGATCCACTAAAAATAAAATAGATCCAAAAACTAGCCGTTATGGACAACTGGTAAGCTGCCGGTCGACCAGCCGGTCGACCTCCAGCTCATCCAGAAAAGAGCAATTGGCTCCGGTCGACTGGCCCGGTCAATTGCCCTTCAGTTCAAAGGGGAAAAATACAAGGTCGGTCGACTGCCTCGGTTGACCGGCCCAACCCGAGAGCAAAGGGCTTTCAGTCAGTTGACCGGTCGGTCGACCACAAAGGATACCAGTACTAGTCGGTCAATTGACAACGTGCACAAACATGAACGGCCCTTGGCCAAAGGCCCGGTCAATCGCTCGCTCGACCGTTTTGGCCTGCCATAGGCACCGGTCGACCGACTTCGCCTGAAATCTGTTTTTCTAAAATATTTTGAATTTCAAATATTTTTCAAAATATTTGTATTGGTTTATAAGTAAATAGCAATGTATAGGTGATGAAATGCATGTTCTAAACTTGATATAAAATTTTGAAAAAATTATGAGACATGTATCAAAACCAAATAACTAAATACCAATACTATCAAACTTGTATTTTTAAATCGTATATTATGTGTGTGTAACTTCTTGAGTATTACAACTATATTCTATACTTTAACAACTAATTTCTTACAAGTCTTTAGGTGACTACAAGTTCTTTAAGCGGGCTTCTCCGTTAGCGACATTGAGTACATTGAGCTTCAATCCCGTATTTGAATATCCTTGAGTCTTCAACACCTTCCTTCAGAGGAAGAAAAACTCCTTAAATCCATTAGAATTCTGAAATATATTTAAACATTTGGACTTGATTAGTACTAAATAATCACATATGTTTTACTATCATCAAAATCATAAAACCGGATAATTGTAACCTTGGACCAACAATCTCCCTCTTTTTGATGATAACAAAATATATGAGTTATTTAAAATAAAAGACAAGAAAGAGCTTGGAAAAGCTCCCCTCAAATTATGCTATCTATCAAGTACAAGAAAATATTATGACTTTAAATTGATTTGACAATATAAGCAAGTCACGTATATATGCATATATAAATATGATACCAATTTAGAATAATATGCATATATAACCTATCATTCTTCCAATCCTCCTTCCTTCAAAAATAATATGCAATGAATAAAAATAATGAATCATGGCATTGCATATAAATTTAGTAATGAAAATGAATATACATGAAAATCAGAAACTTAATAACTCAAATATCTCGCCCCTTTTTGTCATGCATCAAAAAGGAAAAAAGACATCAACATAAAAGAGATATGAATTTGAAAAATACATGTATAAAGGATTTAAAATACATGAACCAATTTTAAAACTTATGAATCCATAATATAAACATTTAACTCATCACAAATGAATGAAAATCTATTATAATCTAGTGGTTTAGTAAAAATGTCTGCAAGTTGAAAATCGGTGAAAATATAATTAATTTCAATATATCCTTTCTCATAGTGATCTCTAAGAAAGTGATATCGAATATCTATGTTCTTTGTCTTACTTTGTTGATTTACATTCTTGGTCATATTAATAGTACTAGTATTATCACAAAAATATTTTAATTATCATAATGTAAATCATAGTCAAGGAGAGTATATTTCATCAATAGGACTTGTGCACAATAAGCCCCGGCCGCAACATACTCTGCCTCGGCGGTTAGAGGGCGACGGAATTTTATTTCTTGGAAGACCACGAAATAAGGCAATTTCCTAGAAATTGACAAGTATCACTAGTGCTCTTCCTATCCACTCTATAACCGACACAGTCGGCATCCGAATACCTCGTCATGGGAAATTGTCCGGTTTTTGGATACCATAAGCCCATTCCAATAGTGCCCTTAAGATATCTAATAATGTGTTTATCGCAATTAAGTGCGACTCTTTAGGACAAGATAATCTAGCACATAAACACACACTAAACATAATATTCGACCTACTAACCGTTAAATAAAGTAAACTACCAATTATACTTTTATAAACTTTAATGTCTATAGTTATATTGTTCATCCTTATCAAGCTTTGTTGTAGTGGCCATGGGAATATTACTTAGTTTTGCATCTTCAAGCCCAAATCTCTTGATGAGTTCTCTTGTGTACTTGGCTTGATTGATGAAAATTTCATCACTCCTTTACTTGATTTGGAGTCCAAGAAAGTAGTTTAGTTCTCCTATCAGAGACATCTCAAACTCATTCTTCATGCATGATTCAAATTCTTTACAAAGCTTTTCATTAGTGGATCCAAAAATAATATCATCAATATAAATTTGATCAATTAGGATATCATTATCTATATGCTTTGTAAACAAAGTGGTGCCAACTTTACCTTTAACAAAGTTATTTGAAATTAAAAAAGTTGAAAGCTTTCATACCAAGCTCTTGGAGCGTGTTTTAAACTATATAAACCTTTATTAAGTTTGAAAATAAAATCTGGATGTGTAGGATCAACAAACCCCGAGGGTTATTCAACATACACTTCCTCTTCTATAAAACTATTTAAAAGCATACTTTTGACATGCATTTGAAAATTTTTGAAATCTTAAAAAGAAGCAAAGGCAAGTGTCATCCGTATGGCTTCAAGCCGTGCTACGAAAAAAGTTTTCTCAAAATCGATACCTTCGATTTGGGTGTAATCTTGGGCCTCTAACCTAGCCTTATTTCAATAACATTACACGACTCATCAAACTTATTCTTAAAAATTCATTTAGTACCAATAGTTGGTCTATCATGGGGTTTAGGAATAAGATGCCAAACTTGATTGTACTCAAATTGATTGAGCTCTTCTTGCATTGCCAGCAACCAATATGAATCGGCTTCAGCTTCATTTTTGGGCTCAATATGTGAAAAAAAGCAAAATGGACATATAAATCGTGGAGTTTGGATCGAGTAGTTACCCTCTTGGATACATCACCTATGATGAGGTCCTTGGGATGATTTGAAGTAAATCTCCAATCCTTCAGAAGTGGTTGTGTTGGCACTACTTCAATCTCTTGAACTTCACCTTGTACATCAATCCTTGATTTTTCTTCTTTCATAGGTGAGTCCTTCAAGGTTATCCTCTCCATGTCTTCACCTAAGGAATTAATCTCTACAACATTCTTCACAAAAGCATTAGATTCCTCAAACTTAACATGTATAGATTCTTCAATAGTCATAGTAGATTTATTGAAAATTCTATAAGTCTTACGAGTATTTGAATACCCAATAAATATGACTTCATAAGATTTGACATTAAATTTTCCAAAATTATCTTTAATGGTCAAAATAAAGCATTGACAACTAAAAACTTTAAAATAAGAAATATTAGATTTTCTCAAATAGTAAATTTCAAATGAAGCTTTAGAAGTATTTTTACAAAAATAAATTCTATTTGAGATGTAGCATGATGTGTTTACAGCCTCGGCCCATAAATATTGAGGGCGTCCGTATTCATTTATCATTGTCCTAGCCATTTCTTGAAGAGTACGATTCTTCCTTTCAACGACCCCATTTTGTTGTAGAGTTTTAGGACATGATAGTTCATGTTTGATTCTATTTTCTTCATAATAAGTGATAGAGAAATGGTTAATGAATTTACCACCTCTATCACTTCTTATGCGTAAAATCAGAAAACTTTTCTTTTTCCACTCTTTTTCTAAATACTTGAAAATGTGAAAAAACTTGATCTTTGTGTTCTAAAGGGAAAACCCATGTAAAATGAGAAAAATCATCAACCGAAACAAAAATAAAACAATTTTCACTTAGACTTTTGATTTTTGTTGGACCAAATAAATTCATGTGAACTAACTCTAAAGGTCTTGATGTCATGATATCCTTGATAGTTTTAAAAGAAGAAGTTTATTTTTCAAGTTGGCGCGCATCACAAATGCGGTCCTTTTAAAATTTCAAATATGGAATACCTTTCACCACATCCTTATTTTTAATTCTAGATAGATGGTCAAACAAAACATGGCCTAGTCTCCTATGCCATAACCAAAAGTCTTCATTAAAAGCATTTAAGCATGTGGCATTACAATGTAAATTAGACATATCAATCATGTACCCATTATTTTCACAAAAACCGGAAAGCACACATGCATTGGTTTGTCTATCTAAAATTTTATAAGATAAATCATTAAAAATCACTTTAAAACCTCTATCACAAAGTTGACTAATACTCAAGAAGTTATGCTTGAGACCATCAATTAAAACAACATTTTCAATTAAAGAAGATGAGCTAATTTTAATGTTACCTATACTGATAATTTTCTCTTTGGAATCATCTCCGAAGGTGACGAAGCCACCTTCATGGTACCTTAATAGGATTGTAAAATTATTGATATCCCAATTCATATGCCTTGAGTAACCGCTATCAAGGTACCACGCTCCCTATGTCTTTGAGCCTTGGTGTGCATCTATATCAAATAACGAATTAGTTAATTTTGGTACCCCAATTTTCTTAGGTCATATAGTGTTAGCTTTTTGAATCCAAATGTGATCATTAGAAGCACTTATTCTATCAAAATAAAATTTGGTTGAGTGAGCCTTTCGGTCACAATAAGTGCATGAATAAACTCTACCATATATAAAAGCATGATGAGAGTAAGAGGTATGAGCATGCTTGGTGTGTGTAGCGAGTCTAGCATGATGTTATATATATATGTTGTGATTTAGGAGTAAGGATATGTGTAGTATGATGAGCATGTATAATATGAACATGTTTCTTTGGAATATATTTCTTAGAAAATATTGTCTCCAACCTAGCTTTATTAAACTCACATTTCTTTTACACATCTCCTAATGAGCCAATTTTATCTTTCAAGATAGAAATCTCATTTTTATCAATTAATGAACATTTTTTTACATGAAATTTTATATGCATCAAAATCTTTTTTGTATGGATATAAGTGTGGAAGATAAATCATTTTTTTAGAAAGTGTGATAATTTTATTTTAAAGAGTTTCATTTTTCTTGTTCATTTTAAATACTTTTTTAAAGAAAATCATAGTTGTTAGACAACTCTTCAAAAGGCTCACCCAATTTATCCATTGTTAATTCAAAATCATCAAGTGAGGGTTCGGATGTTACCTTAGGTATGCCATCATTAGCCATGAAACACACGTGTGTCGTATTTACTTCTTCGTCGGTTTCACTCTCCAAATCCCAAGTAGCTTTGAGAGCCTTTTTTTTAGGGCTTCTTAGAGGTTGAAAGTTTGCTTTTGGTCTTCGAACAATCCGCAACCATGTGCCCGACTTCCGGCAATTGAAGCATATGACCTTCTTGTCTTCTTCCCTTGCCATCTTCTCTATTGTTAAACTTAGCCTTATTGTACATCCTCCTTATATTTTTCACTAGGAGGGAGAATCTTCATCATCCTTTTCTTCATCATCATCGTCAGAGATGGTGGGAGTGGCTTTGAAGCGATCATCTTCTTCTTTTGTTGTGCCATCTCTTCCCTTACCTTCCTCTCCATTTCATGGGTCTTAAGGTTTCCTATAAGACCGATGAGCTCCATCTCTTCTTTATCGTTTAGCTCCTTCAATGTAGTAGTCTTAACTTCCCATGAGAGTGAAAGTGGACGAATGACCTTCCTTACTTTTTGATCATTGTCAATGGTATCACCTAAAGAAGTAAGACCATTAATTATTTTAGTAAATCTTGTTACCATATCATCAATGGTATCATTATCATGCATGATGAAATTTTCATATTAGAAACGCAAGAGATTAATTTTTGCTCTCTTGACTTGTGACGTTCCCTCGTGTGTGACTACTAGGTGTGTTCAAATCTCGAAGGCAGATTTGCAATGGATGACCCTAGCAATATTGTCATCATTCAAAGCTTGAAGTAAGGCATATTGTGTCTTAGTATTTGCATCAAACTCATTAGTGGCAAGGTCGGATCAAGTGTCCTCATCACCAATGGGTACACTAAAGGGTTTAGTCACCGCTTTTGCAACACGACTTTCTAAGAATTGTAAAAATATGGTCATCTTAACCTTCCATATAGGAAAGTTAAGTCTTAATACCTTCGACCATCCTTACAATAGTGGATGAAAATGAAATTGTGAATGAAGTGATTAGCAAATAGGATCTCTCTAAGGTGGTTAAACCAAAATCTAGATACCAAAGCTCTTGAAATACACTTAGAGGGGGATGAATAAGTGTTTTGCCAATCTAATGCAGTTTAACAACTACTATGATGAATTATGCAAACGATCACTCAAAATAAGAATTGAAGACAAATTTCCCGTGTAGAGCTCTAGAACTTCTCTTCTTTGATTCCTCTAGATAATGAGTTGAGGTGCTCAATTGCCTCTAAAGACTGATAATGAAAGTGATGAAATGAAAACAATTATAGAATGTAAGATGAATTACTACACAAGTATGAATAATGAAAAGCAGTAGAGAGCAAGATACAAGCAATCACAAACAGAAAGGAACTGTTCCAAGGTTCGAGCCACCGCTCTACGTCCCCGCCTTCACCACTATGAAGGATTTCACTATCCTTTAAGGGTTCTTTCACAAAGGGACCTTACACAAAGGAATTATAATTTGGTCTATACAAGATTGGAGTACACAACTCCACTACTCAACCCTCTACATAAGAGAGAGCACAAAGTCAATTGAGGTTACAAAGCTCTTGGTGATCGAACAAGATCACAAACACTCTCTCTAACAACTTCCTATAGAGTAGAATATGAAGTGTAGCTCAAGAAGTTAAGTGAGAGATGAAATTCAGTTTGAAAAAATAGAAGAGCTTTAAAACCAACTAAAAATAGTTTTGGAAAGAAAGAACTTGAAGATTGAAAGTTAGAATAACTTTTCTCTTTCGAAACAAACATGAAAACTTGTAAATTTGTGTTATCTTCTTGTATGAAACCAAAACCAATGACCCATATATATAGGCCATAGATAAATATAATTTGTTAATCATACCAGGTCATTTGGGGTGTGTTTAGACACTTGAAAACCAAAAATGCCTGTTAGAATCCACTAAAAAAAATAGATCCAAAAACTATCCATTATGGACAATTGGCAAGCTGTCGGTCGACCGGCCGGTCGACCGCCAACTCATCCAAAAAAACGTCATTGCCTCCGGTCGACCGGCCTTCAGTTCAAAGGGGAAAAATACAAGGTCGATCGATTGCCCCGGTTGACCGGCCCAACCCGAGAGCAAAGGGCTTTCAGTCGGTTAACAGGTTGGTCGACCGTAAGGGTTATTGGTCGACCGGTCGGTCGATCGACAACATGCACGAACAAGCACAACCCTTGGTTAAAGGCCCGGTCGACCGCTCGGTCGATCGTTTTGGCTGCCATAGGCACCGGTCGACCGGACTTGTCCTGAAATTTGTTTTTCTGAAATATTTTAAGTTTCAAATAATTTTCAAAATATTTTGTATTGGTTTATAAGTAAAATAGCAATGTAGGCGATGAAATGTATGTTCTAAACTTGATATAAAATCTTGAAAAAATTACGAGACATGTATCAAAGCCAAACATGCTAAATACCAACACTATCAGAACTTGTATTTTTGAAATCGTGTATTTTTGTGTGTGTAACTTCTTGAACATTATAACTATAGTTTACACTTTAACAACTAATATCTTATAAGGCTCTAGGTGACTATAAGATCTTCAAGCGGGCTTCTCCTTTAGTGACATCGAGTGCATTGAGCTTCAATCCCGTACTTGAATATTCTTGAGTTTTCAACACATTCCTTTAGAGGAAGAAAACTCCTTGAATCTATTAGAACCTAAAATATACTTAAACATTTGAACTTGATTAGTACTAAATAATGAAATATGTTTTGTTATCATTAAAACTATAAAACTGAGTGATTGTAACCTTGGGCCAACACTAAAGTTCTGTTGAAATTTGAAGAAAGTTTTTGGTGATTCTTGAAACTTTTTTTTTTCATTCCGAATAACAAATCTCCATCTGAGTAAAGGCTTAGTTCACCTCCAGAGCTAGGTGCTGGTAGTTTACCGAGAGAGTTTTTATCGCTAGGAGATCAAGTTACTCTAAGGTCCGGACGAGTGACCGACCATCTTTCTTTTAGGCAGTGCTTCTGCACGACTATGCCACTCAGGCCAGTAAATTTGTTTTTTCTTTTTTTAATTTTTTTCTCATTAGTTGCAGGTTCATGAAAAGCAATTAAATTTGATTAAAAGATTTTTTTTTAATATGCTGCATGCTTTAAATTTTAGAAATACTGTTATATATCCTTCAAAAACATAATGTAGCTAAAATGTGTGTTGATGATATCAACATTTTGACTTTAAGATAGCTAAGGTTCCGAAAGAAATGGAGTGAAAAGAGCAGCACTAGGGCCCACATGGCAAAAACCAAATAATTTAAGAATTCATATTGGGAGGACAAATTTGCAAGCAAGCATATAAAGGCTTACTTGGGTATCAAGAGAATGCCAGGAATTTCTGGAGGCAACCATTTTAGTTCAATTATAGAGCTCGACATGGCGAAATTAGGCTAAATGATATAAGTTTCATGATGAGAGATACATGATGTAACACTTAACATGACATGTATAGCTGTACGCTTTCTTTTTCAAAAGTTAGAATTGTTGGGAAATGAGGAATTTCAAGTGAATCTTTGAGTTGAATTCAGGCGTGATCCGTTGCTATAAACACCACGAATGATGGTTGGAGTATGTTATCCTTCCATTGGGGATGAACTTCGTATATTCACATGTTTAATTCTGTTTCCGAATGAATGAGATATTCAAGTTAAAAGTTAGCCTAATTCAATAGCTAAGGGGAGCCAAAAAGTGTAGAAACTCTTTAGTCCCATATTAGATATGGTGTGAAAAGTTGAGTGGTTTAAATATGTAAAATTGGGAGCTAAGAGTGTACCCTTAGGGTAGTTAGAGTTTTTGTGTGCTTTTGTGGAGAAACCATGCCCACACCGCGCACACGCGCCACCGCACCACCGTCCACCCTGTCCCGGCCCGACACCGACGCCGGAGAATGGGTACAGGCATGGGCATAGGCCCGGTTCATTAACCCGACCTTACCCGGTGCGCACCCTGTGCCCATTTCTAAAAGCAGGCAGTTAAATCCAACGAATAGAACAGTACTGACAAAGAATCATTAGGAGTGGTTCCGCACAAACCGTTGCAACCACTCCCTCCAACTGCAGATCAGGAGTGCTATAAATAGCACTCTTCTTTGACCCTTCCAACACACAGAATCAAAATCAAATCTCAGTAATCCTTAGATAGAAATTATGACTTTCCTTCAATCTCTCTGAATATTCCACTTATAGTTAAGACAAATATTCTCTGTAAAATTTGTCTTAGTCCATATTTTTGTTTGCTCCAATTAGTGAAGGTACTGATTAAAATTTTGGTTCGACCGTACGGTCTATTTGGTAGTGCTATCCAAATACCGTGAAGGAGTGTTGTAATTTTAGAGACCAGCGTCCAATAACATATTAGTACCGTAGCGGGGAAAGTAATTATCTTAATGAGATTTTCTATACGCATACCTCACTTCATATACTATGTAAGTTAACTAATGTTCCTTTTACAGGGGTTATGCTGGAATATTGAGACTGATTAATACTAGTCTAATTGGTGTTTAACTAAAGAAGAAAATTGAAAGGTGATTTTGTAATTAAAGAACGCTCTATCAAACGGAAAATCTACCACTTGATTTTCCCTGACTTGGCCAATTAAATCGGTTGATCTTGATTAGTTGTTAGAATAAATAATCTTAAGACAATTACTATACTGAAGTTATTAGCTTCTACTCTGCTTGAATGCAAAAGATATCTGAAACTAATCACAAAGATAGTCCAGTAAGGCACTGAATGTGCCGATTCTGACAATGGTGTCTACTCCACTTCGTAACCCAAAGCCAGAAAAATTTGATGGCACAGAAATCAAGAGATGAAAATGGAAGTTGCTCTTCTACCTGACAACTCTACATCTGACCAAATCTTGCAAGAAGATCTACGAGAACCTAGATCTGACCAAATTCCAAGGGCTTGAAGCAGAAGAAGACTGCCCTAGGGTATAAAGAGAAAGACCAAGAAGAAAAGAATAAGAGCTTCAAGGGAACTTGTTACATCTACAACAAGGAGGGATAAAAGGTAAATGAATGTCGCAGTCATCCCAAAAAGAACAAGAAGGACCAGCTACAGGCAAACATCACTGACCATGCATCGCCAAGCCTATAAGTTGTGGTGTCAGAAGTGAATCTGACAGCTAACAATAAAGATTGGTGGTAGACACAGGAGCTACCTAGCACATCTGTTGTGAGAAATACTATTCACTGAATACCAAAAATTAGAGATAATGACCAACTGTTCATGGGCAACTCAGCCATCTTCAAGGTTTGATAGAAAAGAAAGGTCATACTGAAGTGGACATCTGGGAAGAAACTCATTCTGAACGATGTGCTGCATGTTTCGAATATCCGCAAAAACCTGATCTCTAGATCAATCTTTAATAAGAAAGGTTTTAGAATGGTTTTTTTGTATCTGATAAACTTGTACTTGCTAAGGGTGGATATATGTAAGAAAGGGTTATCTTGTTGATGGTCTTTTAAGGCCAGTGTTGTTGTTGTAGACAAAAAGTCCATGTATCTATACCAAAATCTCATAAATATAGGAAAATCTTCTGTTTATTTGTTTAAGTCTCCTATATTATGGCTTGCTAGATTAGGGTATGTAAATTACAAGTCTTTACAGGACATGTCTAATCTGGATATATTCCTAAATTCAATCTGGAAGAAATTTGCAAGTGTGAGATTTGTGTTGAGACCAAGTTCGTAAAAAGCTCCTTTCACTCAATTGATCAAAATACAGAACCTTTAGGGTTAATTCACGGCTACTTGTATGACTTAAAGTTTGCACTAACAAGAGGCGAAAAAAGTATTCAATTACTTTAATTAATAACTGTACAAGATACTGTTTTGTGTATCTTTTAAACAGTAAGGATGAGCCAATGAGTATGTTTATAACATATAAAGCCGAGGTTGAGAATCAACTCAATAAGAATACAAATACTCTAAAGTCCGATTGAGACGAAGAAAATGAATCAAATGAATTCAGTGAGTTATGTCCTAAATTTAGTATAGTCCATCAAAGTAAAACACCATATATTCTTCAACATAATGAGATTATTAAACGAAAGAATAAATTTTGAAAGAGATGATCAATTCCATGCTTGTAAGTTATGGAGCATCGTAGAACTTGTGAGAGGTGCTAACCGCAAATTATATTCTAAATAGAGTACCCCACAAGAAATTTGGGCTTATACCATTTGAGTTATGGCATGGAAGGGCACCTTCCTACCAGCCTCAAAATGTGGGGGTGCCTTGCAAAGGTACCGGCACCATTACCTAAAAAGGCTAAGTTGGGATCAAAAATAGTAGACTACATTTTCATAGGTTATACCTTAAATAACAGTGCCTATAGATTTTTGGAACACAATAAACATGATTATTGAATCCAGAGATGCCGTATTCTTTGAAGATATCTTTTCGTACAAATGGAAATAAGATAAGACTTCTGAGAAAAGAACACATGAAACAGCGTTCAGGAACAAAGGACCCAGTGAATCAACAGTTAATGCGGAGTTGACACAAGAAGAAATCAGAGATCAAGAATCTCAAAATTCTTTGGTCTAGACTTTGTAGCATATGAGCTTTAAAGTGCCTCAAACATTTAAGGAGGTTATGTCTACCCCAGAAGTACAAATATAAAAAGAAGTTGTAAGCAGTAAAATAGAATCTATCCTAAGTAACCATACTTGAATATTGACAAATTTGCCTTCTGGCAATAAACCAATCGGGAGTAAGTGAATTTTCAAAATAAAATTAATACCCAATGGATCAATTGATGAGTACAAGGTTAGGTTAGTAGTCAAGGGTTATCGACAAAAAAAGAACTTAACTACTTCGATACTTATGCGCCAGTAACAAGGATAATGTCAGTTCAGATGTTAATTGTGATTACAGTATTGCACAACTTAGATATCTATCAAATGGATGTCAAGACTGCATTTCTAAATAGTTAATTAAATAAAATAATATACATGAGGCAACCTAAAGGATTTATAGTCAAAGGCCAAGAACATAAAGTGTGTAAACTAATCAATCTTTATACAGTGTAAAACAGGCTCAAAAACAATGATATGAGAAATTTGATAGTGTCATGATCAAATATGAATTTACTATCAATGAATGCGATAAGTGTGTTTACACTAAAATAAATGAAAATGCATATATCATTATATGTCTTTATATAGACGACATGTTGATACTCGGAGACTAATATTGGGGTTATTAACTCAAAAAAAGGATGCTATCTAACAACTTTGACATGAAGGATCTGGGGATTGCTAATATAATTTAAGAATTAAACTTACTAGAATATCAGATAAAATCAGTGTATCTCAGTCTCATTAGGTGGATAAGATGATAGAAAGTTTCAAAGGACTTGTGATAAAAGAGAAAAAAAATTTTCTCACACACATCCACATTCGCAAGAATACAGAAACTGAAACATGACAGTTGGAGTATTCTCAAATCATTGGAAGTCTAATGTATTTAATGAATTACATTAGACCAAATATTACTTATACCCTAAGCAAATTAAAAAGATACACTAGTCACCCAAGTGATGATCATTGGACTGCCCGACTATGAGTAGTAGGCTAAGTATCTAATACCAAGAAATATGCCTTGAAATAGGGGAAGTATTCACCTGTACTTGAAAGGTACAATGATGCAAATTAGATTGCGAATTTTGAGTAATCAAAATCAACCAGCGGATACATCTTTACTCTCGGAGGCACAATGGTATCTTGAAAATCTCCCAAACAAACTTGCATAGCTTATTTCACAATAGAGTCAGAATTTATAGCCTTGAATAAGGCTAGAGAAGAAGCTGAATGGCTTCGATAATTTTTGGAGGATATACCATTGTGGTCTAAACCAGTGTCCGCTATATGCATTCACTGTGATAATCAAGCAGCGATATCTATGACATAAAATTTTATATATAATAGTAAGTCTAGACACATTCGTCGTGACATAACACCATTAGGCAGTTGCTCTCAAATGAAGTTATCTCTACTTTGTATCATCAAAGGATAACCTAACAGATCTATTTACTAAAGGTTTGAGTGGAGAGCATGTAAACTATGCATCGAGGAGAATGGGGCTAAAGCCTAACCATAGCGAGCCAGCTTAATGAAAACTCCACTTAGCGAATGGAGATCCCACAGACTAAGTTCAAGAGAAAAAAACTAGTTATGATTGACTCTGCGAGTAAGCACTTAGGAGCTTTACTCTAACCCATTCAAGTTGTGCACCCAAGTGCTTTCTATAATTAGATTTAGGATAAACTTAATGCTTTTAATGATGCTTATATCTTGTTATCAAAATAAGTGGGATAGAGTAGATTACTCTTAATGGGATTATCACCTATGTGAGTATGGAGCTGGGTCGACTCTTTGGGAGTCTCTATGGAAGCTATGATTCCCTAAACATACTCTCTAAAATGAAGAATATTCAAGGTTGAAATAGACACAATCGAGAATCAAAGTTGATTTTGAAAAATTACTGTGTGAGGCTTGTTGACTTGGCTTACATAAACGGCCGACAGTTCAAAACTTAGTTCACTGATTGGCTAGTAAGTCCGATAAAACTTTCGCTATGAAAGGTTCAAGATCTAGCTTACCTATCCTGATGCAGTTTCTTTCTTAAAGTTGTTGGCCCAAAGGCCCATCACTCTAGTTTTGATGATGATCAACTCATGTAGTTATGTGTAATAATGATCTTGTGTTTAATTAGTGACAGATTTGTTATCAAGATCTTAGTAGGTGTGGAGCTTCAACAAAGGATTTAAAGTCAAGTTTTGGAGCTTACACGGTTTGATCCAACGAGCTAGTGATCGTGTTTGGATCGTATTTGGACCAAGTCAAGAAGATGAGAAGGCTTCAAGTGAAGACTTCAAGAAGATGAAGACTTGTGTCTAGGTATAAGATTTTTACTTTTAGTTAAAATGTAAAGGATAGAGTAGTTGATAGATTGCTCAAGTATATATCACACACACACTCTTGATTTAATTGTCTTTTCATAAAAGAATTTTCAGTTTAGAAAAGACTTTCATCTTGAAAGATACATGTTTGGTTTTTGGTATATTTCTTATGAACATGCTTTAACCAAAATCATATTAGTGCTTAATGTTAAAAAAATATAGATATTTCATCTTATGTGTGTAGTGGATCATATCCATACACTCTATGCTTTAATGAGTTCAAAATATCTAGTTTTTGTATTTAAAGGAGTTTTGGAAAAATAAGATTTTAGAAAATACAAGTTTTCATTTGAGTCAATATTTTCCTACTTACAAAAATAGTCCAATCTTTTATAACATGCCTTGATTTTGTGCAAGCATGTTTGTTTATCAAAGTATATTGGAAAAACTATTTTTGTAGATTTTTAAGTATTTTATGAGATTTTATGTGAGCCAAAAGATCAAGTTTTAAATCCCAGTTTTTCAGTTTCAGGCTTCAGCAAGTCGACTAGTCGACCGACCAAGTCGACTAGGGCTGAAGTCGGTCGACCGGCTCGGTCGACCGACGTGCACGACGTGCACGCCTTGACCTGGCAGATGGCCGGTCGACCGACACAGTCGACCGGAACTGAGAGCAGTGCTCTCTGTTTATTTCGGTCGGCCGGGCGGTCGACCGGAGGCTCCAACGGTCGGATTTTTGACCGTTGGCGGTCGACCGGCCAGTCGACCGACAGGCCTGACAGAACCCCAACGGCTAATTTTTCTAGCCCTATAAATTTGGGGGTTTGGGCATTTTTTTTCACCAAGATTTCTAGTGGGTTTTAAGCCAGTTTTTCCTACTTCATTAAAAGAGAAGAGCTAATACTTCCAATCAAAAGGGGAGTTTTATCAAGAGTGTTTTAAAGAGATTCTTTGAGTTTTCCTCCACCATTCTCTTCGTTATTTTTTCTCACACAAACACTTGATCATCCATTGATTATTCATTCTATAGGAGTGTTGTAGTGAGAATGCTTTTAGGTGATCAAAGTTTTGTGATCATCAAAGATCTTTTCTTTGTACTTTGAGGAGGTGGGCAAGTGTGCTCGCGGTGGTTTAGAGTTCGGTTGTGAACTCTTGGTTTGAGGTGCGGCCTCGGCGAGCTTGTGGGGCTTGCGTGTGTACGGACTAGGGAGTCCGAGAGCTTGTTGGTGTTGCGGCACCGGGTGATCCATTGGGATCGATTATAGTGGAAATCCTTCGTGTGTCGAAGGCGGGGATGTAGAGCAAGTGTGCTCGAACCTCGAAACAAATCCCTTGTGTTTGCGATTGCTCACTCTCTCTCTTTGTCACTTGTTTATATCTTGCATGCTATTATTGTGTTAATCTTTATATGCTTGATATACTTGTGAGCTCATATTGATATACTTGCTTGGGTTTGTTTGCTAACACTTGTATTCAACCAAGAGAGCCAACGCGGCACCTCAACCCTTATCAAGGGGAATCTAGAGGAGTTTGTCCAGAACCCTTCACGGGGAATTCGGCAACACTCTTGTGTTATACGTGGTGTTTAGTTTAAATAGTTTGTTTAGGTCATAATATTTTTAATTCCGCATTATTTGGCATTAAGTGACCATTAAATTAGACATCACCTATTCACCCCCCCTCTAGGTGAACTTACAATTGGTATAAGAGCACTTTTAATTGGTATCAGAGCTTGGTACTCTGATTTGGTTCTTACAACCTAGAGTTAAAGATCCTCATTTTTAGGCTAATCACAATATTTGTACACACGCCATGGATTTCATGTCACCACCCACTTTTGACATTCTTAACATCCAAATTTGGAAGGTTAAGATGTCCTTGTACCTCAAAGCCCTAGGTTATCATGTTTATCTTGCCATCACTAATAATGATTTTTATTTATATGGTAAGAATATTGAGGCTAATGCAAAAGCCCTTAATGCTTTAAAGTCTACCCTAGATGATGTTTATTTATCTAGAGTTTCTAACTTTGATTCGGCTTTTGTAGTATGGAATACCCTCATCTCCCTTGGAGAAAAAGATCAATACTATGCGGGGAGCGATTCGGACGTTGGAAGTAACACCTCCAACTTGTGCTATATGGTCCAAGGGAATAACCCCCTTGAGGTAACTACCGAATCCGAGGTAGATGAAGATAATGACATGTCATATGATGACCTTACTACATTTTGTCAATTATTGCTTGAAAAATATGACATGATTAAGAAAGATAATAAAAATTTGAAAAAGAAATTTGATTGCATGCATATAGAACAAGATTCATTTAGAAACAAGATTGCATGCTTAGAAAAAGAAAAGGAAGATTTAAAAAATGAGAATGTTTCCTTATTTTCAAAATTGAATGATTTGTGTGAAGAAAACAATACTTTGAAAAATAAAATTGATTTGGTGGAAAAACAAAAAGAAGTTGTTTTTCAAGAAAATAAGTCTTTAAAAAGAAAAATTTGTGAAAAAGAAAAAGATTTTGTTTCTAAAAAGAAAAAGAAAAATGATTCTTTATCTCATCATACTTTACATGCCACCACTAATGAGATTAAAGATTTGAAAAATAAAATGGATTGTTTGAGTTCAACTTTGAACTCTTGTGCATTTAACCACACTAGATTGGAGTCTTTGTTTTCAAAGAAACAAACTCCACATTCTCATGCACATCATCATGCATTTTCTTATGTTGCACGTCACGATCATACACATTCACATAAGCATTCTAAGGTGTACACATTATGGCCGCAAAGGCCATTTAGCAAAATTTTGTTATGACAAGTTGCATCATTTTAATTTTGCTAATAATAAAAATTTTGGGTTCCTTACAAGACTAACCCCAAAGGACCCAAGAAAATATGGGTACCGAAACCCCCACCCCATGTTTTTGATATAGGTGAGGGATCTCTCAAGACGTGAGAGATTTGGTGCCTTGATGGTGGATGCAAATGGACTTGATGGACACACATTTGATGCATCACTATCATGGAAATTTTGGTGGAAAAACCACCAAACTTGGAGCTTTGGAGTTGGTAACAATCTCTAAACTCTTATTTTTTTATGTTCATACTTGTCCATTCATAATATTCATAGCATGTTCATGTTTTATGATTTAATGTGCTTCATGTGGTAAAAACATGCTTAGATGTAGTTTCTATCAAAACTTGTATTATACATGTACAAATAGTGAGCTACATTTGTTTTATATATGATTGCACTTCATGCTCATTTGTACCCACTATATGCATATGTATAGACTAATTTTGATGATTCTCATTTATACATGCTTTGCCAATTCTTATGCTTTACTTCATGTATATGTATTATTAATTCAAATCTAATAAATATACATGTATTCCCGTGAGTCTCTTGCCTTCATGCAAATACATTTGATAGACTCTTTTATATTTGGGATATGTATGTGTATTGTTAGTTTTGGATAAATCATACATATACCATGAAGATTAGTGTGTTTTAATGAAATTTTTTTTATTAAAATGTGACTTATGATCTTTTTGAGCTTAAATGACTATTTTCATAAAAATGCTATTTACATGATCTTTAACACTCACATCTTCATTTATTATTTCATGACTTAGTTTCATGATCATTTTGAGCTTTATAGACCATGAGTGATTAAACCTTTACGTACTTAGTTATGTTTTATGAAAAACATATGATTTGATGTATTTGAAGCATTTTTAACTAGTTGTTCAAAAACTATTTTATACTAGTTATTTATTCTTCAATTAGTTTATAAGTTATACACATGATCCTATTTTTAATCCATTGGATAAATTCTTTTGTATTCTCAAGATTTGATGCTTCATGAATTGAATATTAGTTTAAATGTTAGTTTTTGTCAACACTAGGATTTATACTTGTACATATTATAGGTCACAAATAAATCTATATATGGTTGGGTTTGATTGCTTATTTGTGCCTATTTGGTGTGCTAGTATAGCCTAGCTTTGATGATCCTTACATTTTTAAACTTGTATTCCCATTTTGGATTTGTGTTATGATCATGTGCTTTTATTTCATTTATATGTTTATTTTGCCAAACTTTAAGATATACATGTATACCTCTTGAGTCATTTGCCTTTCATGCAAATCTATATATATGGACTCAATTGTGTTTAGGGATATATATGTATACTTCTTGTCTTGTCAAAACATACATATACCTTGAAATATAATTTTTTAATAAAATTTTTTTTTTGTGGTGATCTTTTTGTTTTTAAAATTTATGATAATTTTCGCATTGTCTTATTTAAAGGAATATTGAGCTTCATTGCCATTTTCACGTGATTTACACATATTTCATGAAAAATATTTTTATTTTATTCCTTGATTGAAGGATTCCGTACTAGTTTCCAAATATTTTCATTTAACTAGTTCGAGTTCTTCATGTGGTAGATTATATGATGTATATACTTAAGCTTATTTTTCTATTAGTATCATTGGATATTTTCAATTGGTATCAATATGAACTTCTTTTGTATATACTCATATTTTGTTTTCCCATATATGTATGTATCAATTTCATTTGGTATACCCATTTTCATACATATATATGAGTTATTTGTGCTTGAGTTAAAATCGATTTACATGTTTAAAAGTACAAAATTAGTTTATGCTATGCTTGATCTAAACCTCTATTTTCAATTGATTTTTCAATTGATATTTTAAACGTAATGCATAAGCTTATGAAAAATAAAAATTTTTGATCATTATGTTTTAAAATTGGTATCAAAATTTAAAAAATTTGTTTATTTGATATCTCAATATTTGTTTTATTCAAAATTTTGTTTTATAAGAAAAATCAAAATTCTTGAGTTGTATTGCCTATATGCAAGGAGAGCTTAACATCTCTTCTACATATAGATTCATGTTGAGTGTATTGTATATTGAGGAGCTTGACAACTCTTCTTTATGTGGTACACGTGTGTAGGGGGAGCTTTACATCTCTTCTTATGCATTACATATTATACGTTATGTGAATTAGGGCTTGTCATCCCTCTTTCATGTAATGTATATGTGTAGGGAAGTTACTTAACCGTCTTCCTCTTCATGAATGTATATCGCATATAACCTTTCTTGATTGATTTGGTTTACCCCTTCTTTGGTTCTTTATTTATGACAAAAGGGGGAGAAAAATTTGATGATTTTGTTTTTACTTTAACCCCTTTGTTGATGATTGACAAAAAGGGGGGAGAAGTATTTGGTATATATGCATGCTTTTGTGGTTAAAGGATTTATGTTTATGCATATATGTTTTTGTTTTGCAAATAGAAGAAAAAGAATTTGATTTGTTTTATACTTGATTAGCATGTTTACTCCTACATTTGCATACATGTTTATGTGCCTCATTGCATATTTATTTTGTTTATTTGAGATGCATGAGTTAAGGGGGAGCTTCTTTGAAGCTTTACTTTAATCCATGTATATATAACTTCATGAGTTTTGTCATCATCAAAAAGGGGGAGATTGTTGGCCCAAAGGCTTATCACTCTAGTTTTGATGATGATCAACTCATGTAGTTATGTATACTAATGATCTTGTGTTTAATTAGTGACAGATTTGTTATCAAGATCTTAGTAGGTGTGGAGCTTCAACAAAGGATTTAAAGTCAAGTTTTGGAGCTTACACGGTTTGATCCAACGAGCTAGTGATCGTGTTTGGATCGTGTTTGGACCAAGTCAAGAAGATGAGAAGGCTTCAAGTGAAGACTTCAAGAAGATGAAGACTTGTGTCTAGGTATAAGATTTTTACTTTTAATTAAAATGTTAAGGATAGAGTAGTTGATGGATTGCTCAAGTATATATCACACACACACACTCTTGATTTAATTGTCTTTTCATAAAAGAATTTTCAGTTTAGAAAAGACTTTCATCTTGAAAGATACATGTTTGGTTTTTGGTATATTTCTTATGAACATGCTTTAACCAAAATCATATTTAGTGCTTAATGTCAAAAAACATAGATATTTCATCTTATGTGTGTAGTGGATCATATCCATACACTCTATACTTTAATGAGTTCAAAATATCTAGTTTTTGTATTTAAAGGAGTTTTGGAAAAATAAGATTTTGGAAAATACAAGTTTTCATTTGAGTCAATATTTTCCTACTTACAAAAATAGTCCAATCTTTTATAACATGCCTTGATTTTGTGCAAGCATGTTTGTTTATTAAAGTATATTGGTAAAACTATTTTTATAGATTTTGAAGTATTTTATGGGATTTTATGTGAGCCAAAAAGATCAAGTTTTAAATCCCAGTTTTTCAGTTTCAGGCTTCAGCCAGTCGACTAGTCGACCGACCAAGTCGACTAGGGCTGAAGTCGGTCAACCAGCTCGGTCGACCGACGTGTACGACGTGCACGCCTTGACCTGGCAGATGGCCGGTCGACCGACACAGTCGACCGGAACTGAGAGCAGTGCTCTCTGTTTATTTCGGTCGGCCGGGCAGTCGACCGGAGGCTCCAACGGTCGGATTTTTGACCGTTGGCGGTCGACCGGCCGGTCGACCGACAGGCCTGACAGAACCCCAACGGCTAGTTTTTCTAGCCCTATAAATTTGGGGGTTTGGCCATTGTTTTTCACCAAGATTTCTAGTGGGTTTAAGCCAATTTTTCCTACTTCATTAAAAGAGTTTTTCCCACTAAATTGAGAGCTAATACTTCCAATCAAAAGGGGAGTTTTATCAAGAGTGTTTTAAAGAGATTCTTTGAGTTTTCCTCCACCATTCTCTTCGTTATTTTTTCTCACACAAACACTTGAGCATCCATTGATTATTCATTCTATAGGAGTGCTGTAGTGAGAGTGCTTTTAGGTGATCAAAGTGTTGTGATCATCAAAGATCTTTTCTTTGTACTTTGAGGAGGCGGGCAAGTGTGCTCGCGGTGGTTTAGAGTTCGGTTGTGAACTCTTGGTTTGAGGTGCGGCCTCGGCGAGCTTGTGGGGCTTGCGTGTGTACGGACTAGGGAGTCCGAGAGCTTGTAGGTGTTGCGGTACCGGGTGATCCATTGGGATCGATTATAGTGGAAATCCTTCGTGTGTCGAAGGCGGGGATGTAGAGAAAGTGTGCTCGAACCTCGAAACAAATCCCTTGTGTTTGTGATTGCTCACTCTCTCTCTTTGTCTCTTGTTTATATCTTGCATGCTAATATTGTGTTAATCTTTATATGCTTGATATACTTGTGAGCTCATATTGATATACTTGCTTGGGTTTGTTTGCTAACGCTTGTATTCAACCAAGAGAGCCAACGCGGCACCTCAACCCTTATCAAGGGGAATCTAGAGGAGTTTGTCCAGAGCCCTTCACGGGGAATTTGGCAACACTCTTGTGTTATACGTAGTGTTTAGTTTAAATAGTTTGTTTAGGTCATAATAGTTTTTAATTCCGCATTATTTGGCATTAAGTGACCATTAGATTAGCCATCACCTATTCACCCCCCCTCTATGTGAACTTACAATTGGTATAAGAGCACTTTCAAAAGTATCTTTCATTTTAGAGCCAGTCATATAGTGTGTTAATTTATTGAACTCCATTCATTTTGGGGGATTGTTGGGAAACGAGGAATTTTAAGTAAATCTTTAAGCTGAATTCAGGCATTACTCGTTATTGCTAGAAATAAAAGAATGATGGTTGGAAAGTATTTTCCTTCCATTTGGAATAAATGTGTTATATTTACATGTTCAATTCTTTTTTTGAATGAATGAAATATTCAAGTCAGAAGATGTTCTAATTTAATAGCTAAGGGGAACCAAAAGGAGTAAAAACTCTTTAGTCCCATATTGGATATAGTGTGGAAAGTGAGTGATTTAAATATGAAAAGTTGAGAGATAAGGACGTGCTCTTAGGGTACTTGGAGTTTTCGTTCACGTTTCAGGGGAAACCATGCCCGTCCGCCTGTGCGTGCGCCGGTGCCGGCGCCAATGTCGAAGCCAGGGCGCGGGTGTTTCATCAAAAAATGTGTGAAGTAAAATTCTTATTAATTGCAAAGAAAAATACAACGGATATAATCTGATAACAAAAGAGGGGAGGATATTTGAATCTCTCCTTTGTTTAAAGTTGGGTTCTTCGTGTGGCGATGGAGAGTGAGTCTTATTCTCCATTAACCGACCGAATAACAGGCTTCTTTTAGATTGTTTTAAGAATGCAAAATAACTCCACTTGGACACGGCAAGTGTTGAAGTTCTCCTTTGAAGAAGAATTCTTCCTTTCTCTATCTCTTTGAATGCTCAAAGTTTCTGAACTTTGTAGCTATTTTGCTTCTTCTAAAAAAAGAAAACAAAACCCCCTCTACCTTAATAGCTTTCATAGCTATTTATAGGGGTATTCAGGGGTAAAATTGTCCCCTAGAATCCCTCTATAATGGGGATTAACTCCCCATATTATGTGGGTGTTAATTGACCCAGTAATGGGGTGGTTACAATAGAACGCGACCCTCGCGGGTTCTATTCTATTGTTGAAACGAGGAGCTCGCAAGCTCGCCTTTGAATCAAGACGCGGGTGTGGCTGAGCTCTGCGTTTAAGTTGAGATGCGGATTTGGCTGAGCTCCGTGTTTGAATTAGAACGCGAGCTTGGCTGAGTTTTGAAAATCACCTAGAGGGGGGTGAATAGGTGATAATGCTAATCAATGCACAATTTAAAAAATTATGATACAACAATCTCACAAAGCAAGTGAATATAGCAATGAATGTAGAGAGCAAGTAATAAGAGCAATGAAAATAGAGCAAGAAATAAGAGCAAGTAAACCAAACGCAAACACCGAGAATTGTTATCGAGGTTCGAGCACCCAGCTCTACTTCCCCGCCTTCCCCAGAAGGATTCCAACCACTTCCACTATCACAAAGATGTCACAAATACACCGGAGTACCCAACTCCACAATCTCAAGTACAAGCAATCTCTGAGTAGTCAAAAGACCACAAACTCTCTCTTACAAAATCCTCTTCCCTTACAAAGGTCCTTAGAGAATAATGAGTAGGAATGAAGCTCTTGTGTGCAAGGAGAAAAGAAAAAGAAATCAGAGAGTTCTTGAAAACACTTCAGAAAATGAGAGAGAATTTCAGCACAAAAACCAAGAAACCAAGTCTTTTTGAATGCCTTAAACTTGTGAAAATTTTGATAATTTTTCTAGTAACCAACCTCTCCCTAAACACCCCTATTTATAGGAGAGGGCTAGGGTTTAGAGATAAAACATATTTAAGGCTAATCAGAAGGTATTAAAACCAAAACATGTCATTTAAACACACTTAAGTGAGAAAAGGACAAAAAATAAACCAGCTTAGAAAATAGCCGTTACTGTTCAAACGGCTACCTCGGTCGACCGGCCGGTCGACCGCTAGCTCAAAAAAAATAGCCGTTGCAGGCTGACGGTCGACCGCCGGTCGACCCAAAGATACAGAGAGCAGAGTCTGTCAGTCAGGCAAGTCTTGGTCGACCGTCCGGGTTGACCGTGAAACGTGCACACTGACACGCACTGCTGTCAGAACCCCGGTCGACTGGGTCGGCCGACCGGCTTGACCAGACATAGGGTCGGTCGACCCGGGCGGTCGACCGGCTCAGGTCAAAAGCCAAAACAAAAACGGAATTTTGAGGAGAAATCAATTTTTAACAAAATAGTTTTGAATAGGGATATATATAATGGATAAAATAAGTTTGTAGGCTGAAGATTGTATACAAACTATTTTTGTACAAGTTATAGGAAATATGTTTGGAAACAAAATGTGCGCAAAAACGTGTGTGATAGAGCTTCAAACCTATTCACTATTCTTTAACAAAACTCTAAACTAAAAATAAATCTAATAAATTATCTTGAGCAATCTTGAAGTCTTGAGCCATGCAATGCCTTGCTAGAGCCTTCTCTTCTATGTTCCTTCCTTGATGTACAAAAAGCCTTCTTTGCTTCATGAACCTAGAAATTCTTGCAATAGCTAAGCAATGGCCTCCAAATATGGTTCTAACCTGAAACTTATCTTAAACAAACTAATTAGTACCAAATAGCTCTTATTTGTTTTGTTATCATCAAAACTCTAAACAAATGGAGAGTGTAACCTTTTGGGCCAACAATCTCCCCCTTTTTGATGATGACAAAACAAATAGGCTATAAACAAAAATATAGGGGAGGAGAAAGCTCCCCCTTAAATTATGCTATATTAAACAAAGAAAAATAATGTAATTTGTAATTTGCAAGTAAACATCATGAAACCAAAAACCATGAGAATTTAAAACATTTGCAAAACACTTAACCTCAAATTACAAGAATTCATGAAAACACATCAAAAACTAAAAACATATATAAACTCATATGGAACCAAAACCATATGAACTCATATTTTCATACATAAACTCATTCTCCCCCTTTTGTCATACATCAAAAAGGGTTAAGAAAACATTTTTATTCAATAACACAAACATTAAGTTCACCACAAATGAATGAAAATCTAGCAAAATCAAGTGGTTTAGTGAAAATATCGGCAAGTTGCAAATCCGTAGAAACATAATCAATATCTATATCTCCTTTCTCAAAATGATCTCTAAGAAAGTGATATCTAATCTCAATGTGCTTGGTCTTACTATGTTGATTTGCATTCTTAGTCATATGAATAGTACTAGTATTATCACAAAATATTTTTATATGGTTATAATGCAAATCATAATCAAGGAGAGTATGTTTCATCCAAATGATTTGTGCACAACAAGCCTCCGCGGCAACATACTCCACCTCGGCGGTTGAGAGAGCTATGGAATTTTGTTTCCTAGAGGACCATGAAACAAGACAATTACTAAGAAATTGACATGTTCCACTAGTACTCTTTCTATCTACTCTACAACCCGCATAGTCGGCATCCGAATAACTCGTCATTGAGAAATCTCCGGTTTTCGGATACCATAGACCCATTCCAATCGTTCCCTTAATATAACGAATAATGCGTTTTACCGCAATAAGATGGGACTCTTTGGGACACGATTGAAATCTAGCACAAAGACACACACTAAACATGATGTCCGGCCTACTTGCCGTCAAATATAAAAGATTACCTATCATGCTTCTAAACAATTTAATATCAACATTTTTACCTTGGTCATCCTTATCAAGCTTGGTTGTAGTTGCCATGGGAGTGTTGCAAACTTTAGAGTCTTCAAGTCCAAACTTCTTTACGAGTTCCTTTGCGTATTTGGCTTGGCATATGAAGTTCCCATCTTGCAATTGCTTGATTTGGAGTCCAAGAAAGAAATTAAGCTCACCCATTGAAGACATTTCAAATTCACATTGCATAACCTTTTCAAATTCCTTGCATAAAAACTCATTAGTAGAACCAAAAATTATATCATCAACATAAATTTGCACAATTAAAATATCATTATCAACATGCTTAGTGAATAGTGTTGTATCTACTTTGCCTTTAATAAAATCATTTGAAATGAGAAAACTAGAAAGCCTTTCATACCAAGCTCTTGGAGCTTGTTTCAATCCATACAAAGCTTTATCAAGTTTAAAAACAAAATCGGGATGAACATGATCAACAAAACCAGGAGATTGAGCAACATAAACTTCTTCATTTATAAGACCATTCAAAAATGCACTTTTCACATCCATTTGAAAAAGTTTAAAATTTTTGAAAGATGCAAAAGCTAGTGTCATCCGTATGGCTTCAAGCCGTGCTACGGGTGCAAAGGTCTCCTCAAAGTCAATTCCCTCAACTTGAGTGTAACCTTGGGCCACTAACCTAGCCTTATTCCTAATCACATTTCCGGACTCATCCATCTTATTCCTAAAGATCCACTTAGTACCAATTATTGGTCTATCGTGGGGCCTAGGAACAAGGTGCCAAACTTGGTTGCGCTCAAATTGATTGAGTTCCTCTTGCATGGCTAGCAACCAATATGAGTCCGCCTCGGCTTCGAGGATGATTTTGGGTTCAAAATGAGAAATGAAAGCAAAATTACCACATAGGTCATGGAGTTTGGAGCGAGTTGTTACCCCTTTAGATGCATCACCTAAGATGTGCTTCTTGGGATGATTTGTGGCATATCTCCAAGTTTTAGGAAGCGGTTGAGAGCTTTCCTCTTTATCCTCTTGAACGTCACCAATTTGTTTTTGCTTATCATCTTAAGCGGGTGAGTCCTTCAAGGATAGTCTCTCCATGTTATCACCTAATGGTTCAATCTCTATAACATTCTCAACAAATACATTAGATTCTTCAAATTTAACATGCATAGATTCTTCAATGGTAAGTGAAGATCTATTGAATACTCTATAAGCTTTACTAGTTGTAGAATATCCAACAAAGATTGCTTCATAAGCCTTAGCATCAAATTTACCCAAGTTATCTTTAGTGTTCAAAACAAAACACTTGCAACCAAAAACTTTAAAATATGCAACATTAGGTTTTCTAGAATGATACATTTCAAAAGATGTTTTGGAAGAATTTTTACACAAATAAATATGATTTGATATATAGCATGCGGTGTTTACGGCCTCGGCCCATAGATATTGAGGGAGGTCATACTCACTTATCATTTTCCTAGCCATCTCTTGAAGTGTTCTATTTTTCCTTTCTACAACTCCATTTTATTGTGGAGTTCTAGGACAAGACATTTCTTCCTTAATTCTCTTTTCATTACAATAAGTCATGAAGAGTTGGTTAACAAACTCACCACCTCTATCACTTCTTATTCTCAAAATAGAAAAGCCCTTTTCTTTTTCAACTCTTTTTCAAAAAATCTTAAAATAAGAAAAAGCTTGATCTTTGTGTTCCAAGAAGAAAACCCAAGTGAAACGAAAAAAATCATCAACTAAAACAAATGCAAATCTACTCCATTTAAGCTCTTAGTTTTAGTAGGTCCAAAAAGATCCATATGAATTAATTCTAAAGGCCTAGTTGACATGATATCCTTGATTGGTTTGAAGGAAGACTTGGTTTGTTTCCCAAGTTGGCACGCACCACAAATGCGGTCTTTCTCAAACTTCAAGTAAGGTATACCCTTCACCAATTCCTTAGAATTAATCCTAGAAAGATGGTCAAAAGATGCATGTCCTAATCTTCTATGCCAAAGCCAAAAATTTTCATCAAAAGCATTTAAGCATTTAGTAGAACATTCCACATTAAGCATGTCAATGATATAAACATTATCATCACGAAAACTGGTGAGAATACAATCATTGGTTTTAACATCAAAAATCTTGCAAGAAGAATCATCAAAAACAACCTTAAGTCCACGGTCACAAAATTGACTAATGCTAAGCAAATTATGCTTCAAACCATCAACAAGTACAACATTTTCTATAATGGGAGATGCACCAATTTGAATGTTACCTATACTGATGATATTCCCCTTGGAGTCATCCCCGAAGGTGACGGAGCCACCTTCCTCGTACCTTGATAGGGTTGTAAAGTTATTGATGTCCCACGTCATGTATCTTGAACAACCACTATCAAGGTACCACCGCTCCCTACGTCTTGGAGCCTTGGTGTGTACCTACATCAAATAATTTAGGACTTGATTTTGGTACCCACATTTTCTTGGGTCCTAAAGGGTTAGTTTCATTAACCTAAACAAGATTATTGGTTCTATTTATTTGGTCATAACAAAATTTAGCCAAATGTCCATTCTTACCACAATATGTGCATCTATACACTCTACCATATTTAAAAGCATAGTGAGTGTGTGATTTGTGAGCATGAGAATTGTGAGCATGAAAAGATTTAGCATGAGAAGTGTTATGTGTAGTGTGAGCATGAAGAATCTTAACATGTGAATCTTTAGCATGAGAAGTGTGCTTTTTAGAAAACAATTCTTCAAGTTTCTTAGTGTTAAAAGCACAATCCTATAAAGTCTTTTCAAAATCAACAATTCTAGTTTTCAAAGAAGAAATTTCTTTTTCATCAATGTTAGGAAATTTTACTTTACAAGCAACTTTGTAAGCACTAAATTCATTTTGGGTAGAAATGAGGTTTGAAGAAATTTCATCTTTTTCTTTAGAAATAATAGCAAGTTGATTTTTGAGAAAAGCAACTTCCTTTTCCAAATTAGAGCATTCAATCTTTTTATTATCATAGGTTTCTGAAAGTTCAACAAAGGCATGAACAAGATCTTCTTTACTTAAATCATCATCTTCTTCATCAAGAGGTTGAGGGGTTACCTTTGGTGTGTTTGCCATGAAACGCATGTTTGCCGTATCCACCTCTTCTTCAGACTCGCTTTCTGAATCCCAAATTGCCTTGTATGCTTTCTTTTCTTCCGGTTTCTTTGGCTTGAAGGAGGAGGTCATTTTCTTCTTGAACTCCGGGCAATCGGCCATGATATATCCGGGCTTTTGGCAATTGTAGCATATAATTCTTCTCTCCTCTTTGCCTTTAAATTTCCTTCGGAAGTTGAGGTTGTTCCTCCGATACATTCTCTTCACATTGCGAACAAGTAGTGATAGCTCCTCATCTTCTTCTTCATCTTCTTCATCGTCTTCAAGAGTGGATGAAGACTTGAAGGCTATGAATTTCTTCTTTAGTGGAGCGGCCTCTTCTCTTGCTTTCTTTTCCATCTCATGGGTCTTAAGTTCCCAATGAGACTAATTAGGTCCATCTCATCCTTGTCGTTCAATTCTTTTAAGGTGGTGGCCTTGATCTCCCATGATGTAGGAAGTGCCCGAATCACTTTTCGCACCTTTTGGTCATTGGAGATGTCATCACCTAAAGAAGAAAGAGCATTGGTGATTTTAGTAAATCTAGTAATCATACAATCAATAGATTCTTCATCAATCATTTTAACGGATTCATATTGGGACCTTAAGAGATCTATCTTAGCTCTCTTAACTTGTGAAGTCCCCTCGTGTGTGACCAATAAATGTTGCCAAATCTCATAGGCGGATTGGCAATGAATTACCCGTGTAAGGTCATCCTCATTCAAGGCGGTTAAGAGGGAATTTGGGGCCTTGGAGTTAGCCTCATATTCTCTAAAGGTGAAGTCGGTCCATGTGCTCTCGTCACTATCGGGTGCAACATAGGGTTTGGTCAAGGATTTAGCAACAAAGCTACCTAAGGATTGCAAAAAGATAGTCATCCTAACCTTCCAAATAGGAAAATTGAGTCCATCAAATTTAGGAGGGGTTTTGATGTTATCGGCCATGTTTACTAGTGAATGACAAATGGAATGCAAATGTTGATTAGCAAATTTTAAGGATCTCTCTATGGATGTTAAGCCAAAACCTAGAGTCCGAGCTCTGATACCAATTGAAAATCACCTAGAGGGGGGGTGAATAGGTGATAATGCTAATCAATGCACAATTTAAAAAATTATGATGCAACAATCTCACAAAGCAAGTGAATATAGCAATGAATGTAGAGAGCAAGTAATAAGAGCAATGAAAATAGAGCAAGAAATAAGAGCAAGTAAACCAAACGCAAACACCGAGAATTGTTATCGAGGTTCGAGCACCCAGCTCTACTTCCCCGCCTTCCCCAGAAGGATTCCAACCACTTTCACTATCACAAAGATGTCACAAATATACCGGAGTACCCAACTCCACAATCTCAAGTACAAGCAATATCTGAGTAGTCAAAAGACCACAAACTCTCTCTTGCAAAATCCTCTTCCCTTACAAAGGTCCTTAGAGAATAATGAGTAGGAATGAAGCTCTTGTGTGCAAGGAGAAAAGAAAAAGAAATCAGAGAGTTCTTGAAAACACTTCAGAAAATGAGAGAGAATTTCAGCACAAAAATCAAGAAACCAAGTCTTTTTGAATGCCTTAAACTTGTGGAAATTTTGATAAATTTTCTAGTAACCAACCTCTCCCTAAACACCCCTATTTATAGGAGAGGGCTAGGATTTAGAGATAAAACATATTTAAGGCTAATCAGAAGGTATTAAAACTAAAACATGTCATTTAAACACACTTAAGTGAGAAAAGGACAAAAAATAAACCAGCTTAGAAAATAGCCGTTACTGTTCAAACGGCTACCTCGGTCGACCGGCCGGTCGACCGCTAGCTCAAAAAAAATAGCCATTGCAGGTTGACGGTCGACCGCCCGGTCGACCCAAAGATACAGAGAGTAGAGTCTGTCAGTCAGGCAAGTCTCGGTCGACCGTCCGGGTCGACCGTGAAACGTGCACACTGACACGCACTGCTGTCAGAACCCCGGTCGACTGGGTCGGCCGACCGGCTTGACCAGACATAGGGTCGGTCGACCCGGGCGGTCGACCGGCTCAGGTCAAAAGCCAAATCAAAAACGAAATTTTGAGGAGAAATCAATTTTTAACAAAATAGTTTTGAATAGGGATATATATAATGGATAAAAATGAGTTTGTAGGCTGAAGATTGTATACAAACTATTTTTGTACAAGTTATAGGAAATATGTTTGGAAACAAGATGTGCGCAAAAACGTGTGTGATAGAGCTTCAAACCTATTCACTATTCTTTAACAAAACTCTAAACTAAAAACAAATCTAATAAATTATCTTGAGCAATCTTGAAGTCTTGAGCCATGCAATGCCTTGCTAGAGCCTTCTCTTCTATGTTCCTTCCTTGATGTGCAAAAAGCCTTCTTTGCTTCATGAACCTAGAAATTCTTGCAATAGCTAAGCAATGGCCTCCAAAGATGGTACTAACCTGAAACTTATCTTAAACAAACTAATTAGTACCAAATAGCTCTTATTTGTTTTGTTATCATCAAAACTCTAAACAAATGGAGAGTGTAACCTTTTGGGCCAACAAGTTCTGCATTTGAATTGGAACACGAGCTTAACTGAGCTCCGCGTTTGGACTGGAACGCAGACTTGGTTGAGCTCCGCATTTAAAAGAGTTGAACGCGGACTTCGTTGACCTCTGCGTTTGAGTTGAGACGCTGGACAGGTTGAGGCCTACATTTATAATTGGGTGCGAGCTCCGCATTTGTATTGAAATGCGACCTTCCGGTTGAAGTAAAGTATGAATCTGAGGACTTGTCTTTTTGTGATTTTTAGACAGTTTACAAAAGCCCCCCAAAGTTTTCAAAACTCGACGGTTGACGGGGACATATTTTAAAATACTTTAGACTTCACATTGATCTAGGCTCCTATGATTAGACTGGAAATCTTTTGAGATACCCTAAACTTGATCTTGTCTGATTTCAAGTCTTCATGAGTATAATGTTAACTACTTGAAGCCTCCAGGAGTGATCATTGTAAGTATCTAGATACACAGTCTAGATCTTATCTAAGCTCTGGTTTGTTTGTCAGTGTACTGTCGAATTGGTAGAATTGTCAATTGTCTTTGCTAGTATACTACTGAACTGATTACAAAAGCAAAGACATACTCCTGTATTGGAAAGAGAAGACACGACTCTCGTTGATGAAGATGCGAGTATTGCTCTTTGTCTTCTTGAAGACGCGGTTCTCATTTTTTGAAGAAGTGACTCTTCTCTGGTCTTGAAACACGACACTCATGAAATGCGGGGATCGCGTTGGATGCTTCTGAATGCGAGCCTCCTATTGAGCTTGTTTGAAACGTGACTCTCGTGAAACACGGAGGTCGCGCTGAATGCCCTTGGATGCAAATGTTAATTGAACGCGAATGTCGTGTTAGGACGCGTGTCTCACTCAGATTGAGTCAAGATTTGCGCCGTGTATCTTGGTCATTGGAAGGCCTATAAAAGACTGGGGTCTTCAATAGTCACCTTACTTTGGCTTTTCTTCTTCAACGAATTTCGCGTTTGAATAAACGGGTTGAGCTTTTTCAGAACCCATAAAGCTCCGAGCTTTTTTCAAAAAATCTTCACAAATTTAACCGTACAATGGCCCCGAAATTGAAGATTGCTTCTTCCTCCAGCGTCGCTGTGCTAACTGCCGAGAGTGGTTCTTCTCACCAAGAGACTCCCATCTCAGGTAGGTTAAAATGGCTTTCGCCATTATGTTAAACACGAAGGGGCTATACCCTTAACTTCTTTTTAAAGTTTTGAAACTTCTGCTGAAGTTGAACGGTGGATGCGTGGTTCACAGGCCCGCATTTGATTTGAAGCATGACCTTCATGTTGATGAGCAGAATGCATATTTAATGATCCTCGTGTTTATGACTTGTCAACGCGATCTTTGTGTCTACAAGTTAAAATGCGGGTCTAGTGGGCTCCGCGTCTTGAGGCTTCTGAATGCGAGTCTTGTTTATGAGACTTGGTCTTGAGTCTCTAGACTTAGAAAATTTTATAAGTCTTCATGTGTGAAATTCAGACGCAAGTTTCATGTGAACTTTATGTTTTACTCATTGGACGCGTGTCTCCTGTGTTGAGCCCTGTGTTTGAAATTTCAACACTTAGTGTTTTCCCAATATTTTCATAATATTGATTCTGTGTTCTTCTTTTAGCAATGAGGTGTTCTTCTGACCCTCTGTCCAAGAAGTGACACTTTGGGCACATGTGTGGTGCAGATCTGAACATCGCTTTCAGCCTCTAGAAGACTGCTCTAGTGTTTACTGGGAAGAACCGAGAGCGATAGACCAAGCTGAGCAAGGCCAGTACGTTGACTCTTCAGGAACTTCTCTCAGACAGGCAATTTGAATTAGACTCCCGTACTCTGTTAAGGAAGCCAGACTTCTTCTTTGGTGATTAGATCAATGAAGATGAGGAAGTTTTGTACGACGACAATTACAAATGGTTTTGTCAAATTGAGAACCGGAGGTTCTTTCTCCCCAACATGGAGCAGATATTTTCCTTGTCATATTTGCAATACATGTCTGTACGCCTACTGATAGATTGAGAGTTGACCAAGTCTTTGTCGAGCATTTCTATGGCAAAGATTGGTGCTAACGTCGCTTACCCAGTTGGCCATGGTAGAGAGGTAATCGGATTACAACCCTGGCTGGTCAGATCGAGTATCTAACAGAAGAGACTCCTCAGTGAGTAGCTACCTTCATCAATCAGTTTATGGCTGCGAAGGACCCTTGGTAAATTCCATGTGATAGGATGGATTCACTCTACAGAGAAGTAATGGTGGTCAAGGATGGTAAGCTTAGCCCTTGCACTAGTTGAAGACTTGTTATGGCAAGCGGGTTTATATGGGGCTATCAGGGCCATCATGCATGGCATCTCACAAAACAATCATCAATTCTATGTCATCTTGGAGCATTATAACCCAGAGACGTGTATGTTTTTTACTCCTGTCAGAGAGATGGGATTCGCTTTGTATAAGATGTATGAAGTCTCAGGGCTGGTGATGGTGGATGCTCCTTATGAAGAATATGTCCCATCTACAGAAGAGTTACATCTACTGAAGAAGGATGGCCCTTTGGTCTATGAGACCTACTGGGAAGTGCTGTGTCACTTACATATTTGTGAACAACCCAATGAAGGTCTGGGGGAATCAGGTAAATGGCATGGGCGAGCTATCTTTTTCTGGTCTAAATGACAAGACGGGCCCAGTAACTCACTTGGCACCTAGCACTGATGAAGAGATCGAAGAAAGGATCAGTGTGTCCACCAGCTCATTCACTACAGAGTCAAATGAGGATACTTTCAAATCGGATGTAGTTTTGTAAGTTTTCATCATCAGGCCAGGGTCTTGATTTCTGATAAAGCTTTGCTGGCAGGCTTTCTCATGGTCTGGTTGAAACAATGTGTGGTGCCAACACTCCCACATGAAGTAATTGTTGCCGACGTGGCGTATCCAGCAGTTTTGTTGGTGCATGGCCGGTCTATTGCCCTTCTCCCAGAAATGGTGGGCTACATTCAAAGTGGGCTACAGGTACTAACGAGAAGCTTATGTCAAGTGGAGGCTCTTGTAGATAAAGAGGGTAACCTGCTCATGGACCAAAATGGCAAGCCCCGATTTAAAACACCTAATCCTGGAGTCGAGCTGCCATACACAAACCTGATAGCCTGGTATATCATGCATCGCCCAACGTTGATGACAGCGATATCAGCGTCAGAAGGTTCATGCCCTTGGTGCAGAGGCAGGAGAACTCGAACTGAATCCACTATTATATGTTTTTCATTCAAAGAACTATTCTGAGTGGATCAAACTACCAGCTTGCCAGGTGCTTCCCCGATATCCACGACACATCTTATGGGGATAAATTCTTGAATTCGCAGGTCCGGACGGATTCACCACTTTGTCTTCTGAGACCTTCTGGTGGTTAATTAACATCCAGCCCAAATATCTGGTCTTCTGACAAGGTATTACATGCATGATCAAACCCTATATGCCCAATTAGTTTGCCAGAAAATTTGGATACGATCAATTGCTTCAGTAAGAACCTATTTGAAGGTGCCCGGGCGTGGTACTACAGTTCGACTGGAGGGACAGGGGCCATATTCAGTCTCCCTCAAAAGACTCCCAACTCCTACATATGTCTCAGCTTCTGTACGTGGTATATCATTATTAATACTGTGACTAGTTTTAGAATAAGCACCTCATGCATCAAAGTAATCAAATTCATGTGCAATGCCCGGAGATGTCCCAATGCTTCCCCGATGTGGGGAATGAACGAATATTTAGAGGATGAGAAAGAGACTGGCAGATATGAAGCAGCCCGAGAGTCAGAACATAGTGCTGAAACCACTAAGAAACTTCTGCTAGAAAATATCGCCAAGTCACAGTGAAGCATACCCGATCATCCTCCTCTGAAGGTAACTCAAGTCAGAAAAGGTACAAAATGGGTCTAAAGCTGAAGTTCCATCGCATGAGTTTCTAGGTCAGAAATGGGCATTGAGAAGATCCTCTCAGGTAATGAAGATTCCGAGGGAGAAGAAGAGCTGGCCCCTCCACTCATTCAGAGTCGGCGTAGTAGAGGCCCTATAGTTTCAGTGGGGATAGAAGTTATGGAGGAGCCTATGATGGTGGGGGAACCCATAGCCACAGAGGAGTTAAGGGCCATGGAGGAGACAGAAAGGGTGAAAATTGATGACCCACCTCAACTGAAAATTGCATCAACATCTTTGATGACTTCAGAAGACGAGGCAGAGATGCGACCAGGCTCTCAAAGCATTATGATGTTAGTCCTAAAGATTCATGAATGCAGCCCTACTGGGTTGATTGGTAGCAAAACTCCAATTAAGGAGGCTCTCTCGGTTCAAGCATTATTTTCGTCATCTGAAGGTGACGGCTATGATTTTGGCCATGAGCCTGCTCCTCATGATGCTAGCTAATTCTCCCATATGATGGAAGAGGAGATGCAAGTTAGCTGCTCCAGAGATGGAACTGTCGCTCGGGAGACCTCTACCACTAAGGGTATTCTTTCTATCCCACTCGTTCTTTTTCTTTTTGATCATGCAAACGTTGTTCTAATACTTGCTTGGATGTCATTTGCAGAGGCTGCCACAACTATTGAAATTGCAAACTCCTCCTGTATCACTGAGATGATCGAGGAAACCCACCTGGAGGGTGCAAAATCTCCCAAGATCAGCACTGAGGAAGTCTCAGCGAGTACAGCAGCCGTGACCAGGGAATCCTTTCAACGAGGAGATTTGCCATCTCCAACTCCTCAACTTGGTAAAATATAAGAATTTCTTGATACTCTTGCTCTTAGCATTATTACTAATACGTTGTAATGATTGTAAGGGATACTACACCAGCTCAAGTGGAGGAACCTAATAAACATCAGTGCAGAAGACAGCTCTGTCCAAGCTCCAGCAGAGAGAACTCTCGCAGTGGAGTCTGCTCTTGAGATTGTCACATAGGAATCCATCACAATTCTGACTCCTGAAGCTCCTGTTGTGACCTCAGAAATGAGGCAGCTTCTCACTGAGTTTGCACCCATATTTTTAGGAGGGACAAGTGCATCATCTTCAACTTGTAAGAGCATCGCCATCTCTATCATGGAAACGGGATCAGGAAGTGCCTTAATGGTGCCGTCCCCGGCTATAGACATCCTAGAAGAATTTACCCTCCAGATGATCAAGCAATTCTTCACCAAATGAAGTATTGCACTGAATTGGTGCTTGCTGGGCGAAATTCCTTTGAGTTCGCTGAACACTCCCTGAGAACCAGGTTGAGAATATTCGACAGACTGGGGGTTTTGATCGAGCAAAAGCGCATCAAGTGTTGGTGGAGCAACTGGAAATGTTCTCAAGGGATTTGAGGACTCTGGAAAGTGTCAATCCGATCAATGATGCTCAACAGGTGTTTAACAGCCTCCACGCCATTCAAGAACGAGGATAAAAGAGGTCGAGGAATAGATAGCTGAGAAAGTTTGTCATCTTGATGATTCTAAGGCCAGCTATCAGAATCTGACAAAAGGCCTTCAGTGATCTGAGATCGTTACCGAGACCGTAGAGGGTGTCATAGCAAGTGCTCGAGTGGCGATTGTTAAGGCACAAGCGTTAATCCAAGACAATGAGCAAAAGCTTGCAAATGAGAAGAAGAAGAAGGTGAAGGAGCTCGAGATCGCCAATAGTCAGGTGCAGCAATAGCTCACTATTAACTCCTCCAAGTTCGAATCTCTTTAGACGCAGCTTGCTACGAAGAAGCTCTAGTCAGAAGAGGAGTTGAGGGCCCAAGCTTTGGCTGAGATTAAGAAGAATTGACAAAAAGATATTCAACACCTCAAGAACCAAATAAAGTCTCTTGCTGAGCGGGATTAACTTTTTGTTTCTTCTTTTTTGTAACACTCCACCTATCAAATAAGAAAGTATCACTTTTATCAGTTTGATATGAATAATAAAAGTAATTATTTTTCATCTCATCTTTATTTTATTTTTTTGTTTGAAAATCAGACAAACTAAAGCGATTGAATTTGATTGCTAAAGGTGACGATTAACTTAGCAATCAAAAGTTAGGTAATTCCACTAGGAATTTGAGGGGCGTTAGTGTCAGAGGTGTGATGTTAACTTGACACGGGTTGAATCCGTGATTTGAATAAATTTTGTGGACTTACTATTCTATTGATGAGAATAACGAGTGGAGTTTGATATACTGGGGATTTATGAAAATTTTTACCGTCAGAAGTGTAATATTAATGTAATGGGTTTGGATTTGCAGTTTGAGTAAATTAAATTGTTAGAGGTGTGATATTAACTTGAGAAAGATGTATACTAGAGTTATGATGTTAACTTAGCATTGAACATCTCGATTTTCGATGAAAAAGCTCGAGGGAAGATCATTATTACATGTGTGGTATTTAACTTAACAATGAAAGGGATGATAGAGGTGTGATATTTAACTTGACATTGAACGTCTCAAAAATCGTGAGAATCACTGTCATAGGTGTAATATTAACTTAACAGGGATTTGTATTACGATATGAGCAGTTTTGGTCAGAGGTGTAGTGTTTAACTTAGTTGAAAAATTTTGCGATTTGAGCAATTTTAGTGGACTCGTCATTCTATTGAAGAAAATTGAGAAGTTAAAATTTTATCCTGCTGAGGATATGTTAGTTTTACTGCCAGAGGTATAACGTTAACATGACAAGTTCGACCTGTGAAAAATATCAGAGGTGCTAGTTAACATGACATCGAGAATTTCTTGAGGAATTGAACAATCTTTTTATGTGCCGAAGTTGTTCAGCTCTCCTAAATCAGCTTCTTATATGTCAATCAGCTTCTTATGTGCCGATTAGAACTCCAAAGAGGAAGTTGTTCGGTGCTCCTGAATCAGTTTCTTATGTGCCAATTAGAACTCTAGTGAGGAAGTTATTCGGTGATCCTGAATCAGCTTCTTATCCGCCGATTAGAACTCCAGCGAGAAAGTTGTTTGGCGCTCTACTTTATGTTATTCCTGAAGATAATCATAGGCAACAATTTGATGAAATTGTTGTTCACGATGGGCAATAGGAATCCTCTGAGAACGACGGCACTTCGGCAGTTCATTGAAAGGCTAGGAAGTTGTTCAATAAGGTCATGTCTTTGCTTATGCAACCAACTTTGGGGGATGAAGAAAGGCATCTCTTGATGAAGGTTATTGATCGAGTGTTGCATAAGTTGGATGAGGAGTCATCGATCGATGAAGACTACTATGCTCATGTTTAAGAAAGAGAAATTATTTTATACTAGAGAAGAGTGACAAGGCAAAAAACTTGTATTTTACCTTCATCTTTTCTTCAATATTTACATCATGCATCATTGGACACTGATGTTCGATCGGCTTGATCTCAACCAACCGTGATGTGATCCATTGAGTGAAGAAGCTTTTCTTTGGCGCTCTCCCAAATATCTTGGATCGCAAACCCTAATCTATCTAGAAGAGTGATCGAGTTGGAACCTGCACAGAAAATACAGATTTCAGAATTTTTAATAAGTAGTGCAAGGTGCTCAATACTACTTCTATAGCAAGTGGTTATGCGGGTCATGATCCACAAGAAGGGACTAGCGATGGAAGCTTTTTGCAAGTTCTCTTTTAAGTTACTTAAAATAGTTAAAGTTCTTCTTTTGTTCTTGAAAAGAAAATGAAAAAGAGTTATAGTTAAGTTAAGAAGAAAGTTGTAGATTGAGAAGGTGGAGAAATTAAAAAATGGATTTATGCAAAGAAATTAAAAAGAGTGAATAAAGAGTTGGGAGATGGTGATGTTGGTGATCTAAAATAAAAATTAAAAGAAAGAAAAGCTAAAAGAAATACTTACTTTCTTTGGTTGATGACTTACCATGGATCGTTGGCACGTTTACCTTGCTTTGGAGGCGATCGACACATAATCCATAAGATCGAGCTCAGTCCCCATTCGCATTACATCATCAAGACGAATAAAAATGAAATGATATAGAATATTGAGGAGGAGATCATCATCATGAAATATTGGTGGCAAACACACAACACGGCTATACTGATGCTACTAGATTCGCTTAGATACTCATAAAAAATCAAAAGAGGAAGTGAAAGAAAACAAGAGTAAAGAAGAAAAAGTAACTTTCGATTCAATTAAATAACAATAAAAGAAAAGATGAATACTTATATCGGTGTAACTCTAAGTACAAGCACCTTTCTCATTCTTCCATGAAATTCTTCTCCCCTCTTAATTACATAAAGAAAATAAAAATTTATATTAAAAGAGAAAGAAAAACCTAGGTTAAATTTATACAAGAATCTATTCTACTCTCTACTTGATCGCTTCCTGTATACTGAGAATTTTGCAGTATTTATAGCAGAAATGAATTAGAGAGAAGAGTGTGCAGATAAGGGAAGCAAACGCTCCCTGGATATGCCAAGATTGTCGCGGATCCATGGCATTGGCCGCGGATCTGCGGCCTGGATCTGGCCAGATGACATCCATTCATTTTGGATTATATCCTTGGATTCTCTGTTTGGACTTTGTATTTGAAGTTATCCTCGGTTGATTTTTAGCTAACCAAAATGGATTTATAGAAATCTAAAATTAACTGATTTTCATTCGGTGTTATCTTTCTGATTTGCTCTGATCTTTAACTGAATATTTTCCTTAATCCTTGACTTGTTCTGGATGTGGTGATATCCTCATAAATCTTTAAGTTAACTGAATTGATTCACCACAATCTGATTTAACTGATTGATCTGGGATCATCCTCAACTAACCAAAAAGATCCAGTTAAATCTGATTTTAACAGATATTTATTTGGTGTAATCCTCTTTCTCTCTATGATTATCTTCTACAAAATAGACATTTAAGACAGAAAAATTAGCAGATTTATTACACGATAAATATAAGAGAGTAATAAAAGAAAGCAAAATACGTGTACAATCACACCCACACCTCTATATTTTGCTCATCCTCGAGCAAATCAACAAAACTAAACCAAAGAAATTATTAGACCACTTTTGCAGGTCATGCGATTGTACTGAGTATGTGCAACAAGCCGTTAAACCTCTAGGTTTCCCCTAGAGGATGAGTTTTGTCTCATGAGGATTTTCAGTGGCTTACACCCAGAAAATTCATAAAGAAAAAGAAATAAAGTGTTAGTATTTTGAAAAGCATTTTGAAACTGAGAGATAATATTTGAAGTATTATTATAAGAGTTCAAGTAATCTTTAAGTTATAGGAAAATCAAAATTTTCATTCCTAAACTTAGTCTTTATTCAAAAAACTTGTTATCAATCAAGATAAGGAGTTAAATTGTATTTCTCATCTAGTCTATTATTTCATCCTAAGTCATATGCATCTTTGTGACCGAGAAATTTTGACTAAGGGTTCTTTAACTCTAACTCTTATACCTCATTTTATTTATTTATTTATTTATTTAATATTTTGATGTTATTATTCCTTAGTTCTATTAGGCATTCTAATCTGCCCATGTAACGAGCCTTTAATCGGTGACTCCTAAACTGGATGGTCGTAGGGCAACGAGTGAGAAAACACCCCAAGAACTTAAGGACTCAAGCAAATAAGGCCACAAATCTAAGAATTTATTATATGGACCACTTTTAGGCATGAATACTTATGCTTTATGAGGCACAAATATCCAGCTTAATCAGAGAAATTTTTGATATAAATATCGACATATTTTTTCTTTTTTTTTATATAAGGCATAAGAATCTTTGTTTTTGAACCCTAAGTGTGTAAGTGTATAAAGAATGCATATTTCATTAAGGTAAAAATGAAGACTAAATTACTTTTCTAAATTTTCTTCCTAACTCTGGAAATTAAGCAAATAATCTTATTTTGATCAAGTATAAGAAATCCTAATTAAGATTCTCCTATTTCTTAAAATCGACTTAATTTCTTACAAAAATTATGTCATAATATTGCTTTCTCTTCAAAAAGTTTTTTTAAGAAAGGAAAATGTTAATATTTTATTTTAAATAAAAAGAAAACCTATGTTATATTAGAACCCACCCCAACACCTATCTCATGCATTGTCCTCAATGTATGAATGAATGCTTAAATGCATGAAAAAGAAGGGGTAGAATAATGTTACCTCAACGTGGTGATTCTGGTGGTGGTTGGATTGGGCCAAGCGTTGCTACTCAATCAAAATAATGTGGTGGTTCACAGAACCTATCTTTATTGACCTCTTTTCTATGTACATAATTACAATCCCTAATATGAATAAAATCATGAAAGATTCTATGATGAAACTTATTCTCTTTACATGACCAGTCTCAGAAAATCATCACGGAGTCATCATGGTCTATACTTACGTCCAACAAAAGAATGTGACTTGGTGGAATGGTTGACTTGAAATCGAGAATGATAGGTTCGGGAACCAACACTAACTCGGGAAAATCAACTTTGGGTTCGAGAGTCAGTTTTGGTTCAAGAATTGAGTCCAAATCCAATAGAAATTCAAATTCTATTCCCATCAATGGAATATGACTATCCAAAATTGGTAATTCAATTTCTTGATCTATGTGTACGGGAATAAATGTTGGCTCGAAAAATTGGTCCAAGTTGGGTAAGGATACCGGTGTCAACATAGATTCGAAAATGGGAACTGAATCTCAAGGTTGAGGATCAGGGTCAAATTCACATTCAAGTTCAATCTCATTGAATGAAAAACTTGCCAATTTGTCCAAGCTTTGAAATTGGCCAAGTTCAAGTTTATGTGATGAAATTGAATCTTGGTCAAAGTCTTCAAGATTCCATGATTTTTTGTTTACATCAATATGACTTAAAGTGTTGGGAATAGTCAAAGATTGGGTAGGAAGAGTTTTCTTATTCCTACGCATGTTTTCCAATTGACTAACTCTTGCTTCTATCATATTTAAAGGATCACTTTTGAATTGAATCATGGATTCCGTACTTTCTTTTAAGTCTGTATGTTATTCTTGAAAATTAGAGTAAGGATCTTTGATTTGAAAATTTTAACGGGATTTTGAGTCTTCTAAACTTTGAATTCATCGATCAAACTCTTTGAGGCTTCCATTCACTTTTCCCAGTCAATTGATTCTTCTAATGGTTGTTCGGGAGGAGTATTGAAGCTGGATGTTGGTAAAGTGGTTGACTGTATGACTCAGGGGAGTTGTATCCCTACTGACTCTTTGAAGAGTGGTGATGATCATTTCAGTCTTGTTCATAGTATTAAGACTGGAGCATATATTGATTCGGATAAGACCATTCTGGCATACTTGGTTGGTTAAAGTTATGATATGCCAGGTTGATAATATCCGAGTCGAAAGATGTCAGAATGAAATATGGATCACTATTTTCATATGAATAATTGTAATTATAATTCATATCACTAAGATGTCAAAAATAAAAAACAAAAAACAAAAACAAGCAATCAAACAAACAAATAATAAGGAAAAAAATCTAACCTAAGTTAGGGTAGACCTTAGATGTATACAACTCCTAACTGGTTTGACTGTCCACGGGGGGCATATTGTAAAATTTGATCACAAGTTAATCGGCCAAGTAGGGGCAAGATTGTCGAGAGGTATCCACGCTTAAAAGCGACGGGCCTAATTAAACCAAACCACCAACCTTCGAGATTTCGCCTCTCAATTTCTAACCTTTGACACTGTTTTGGTAAGAGTCAAATTCTAATCAACTTCCCCCTTAGGTCAATTTCTATTGAGTATGAGATGTCCCTGGGGCCAATGTCTACTCACATTTTAGTTAGACTTGGGTTAGTGAGTGAGGAGATTGTTTGTGGGCTAAGGGAGGGTAATGACTTCCCCACATTATCTTGTTTATAGGACAAACCCTTAAATTAGTTTAGTACAACATGTACACGTACATGAAAAGCAATACTTCAGCAATGTAAACAATTCAAAAGTATTCCTATACTACATGCTATGCACACACACCTACTCCAACACTCTTCAACAATAATGTAAAAGATAAATGAATTAGATAAGTGCCTAAAGCAAGTCTAAACCATTTTTAACATTTACAAACAATCACTTTACTGTTGAATTAAATACAGTGTGCAAAATAAATTAATAAGAAAATCTAACGCATGCAGAAGCTATATTTTGCATTGTGAAAGCACCTACAAAATGATCAATTTGTAGTCCACCACAAATACCGCGGAAACACGACTTTTGCTGGGTTTGCACGGCACAATTATGGGCTCTGATGCTCTGCTTTTTTAATCAGAGGCACAGAGTAGTAATATGTAACCTGCAGCTCTTCAATTCCTAAATCCAGCCCTTGCAAACAAAAATAAAGAAGAAAAGGTTAAATTGTTTAAGTAAATCAAAAAAGAAAATGAAAACTTACTGTCCCTCCCCGGCAACAGCGCTAAAAGTTGATCGAGTTGGAATCTGCATAGAGAAAATACAGAATTTCAAAATTTTTAATAGGTAGTGCAAGGTACTCAATACTACCGCTATAATAAGTGGTTATGCGGGTCATAATCCACAAGGAGGGACTAGCGATGGAAGCTTTTTGCGAGTTCTCTTTTAAATTACTTGAAATGGTTAAAGTTCTTTTTGTTCTTGAAAAAAAATGAAACAGAGTTACAGTTAAGTTAAGAAGAAAGTGATAAATTGAGAAGGTGGAGAAATTAGAAAATGAATTTATGCAAAGAAATTAAAAAGAGTAAATAAAAGAGTTGGGAGATGGTGATGTTGGTGATCTAAACTAAAAATTAAAAGAAAGAAAACCTAAAAGAAATACATCCTTGTTTGATTGATGACTTACAATGGATCGTTGGCACGTTTACCTTACTTTAGATGCGATCAATGCATAATCCTTCAGATCGAGCTCAGTCCCCATTTGCATTACATCATCAAGACGAACAAGAATGAAATGATACAGAATATTGAGGAGGAGATCATCATTATGAAATATCGGTGATAAACACACAACAAGGCTATACCGATGCTACTAGATTCGCTTAGATACTCATCAAAAATCAAAAGAGAAAGTGAAAAAAATAAGAATAAAGAAGAAAAATTAACTTTTAATTCGATTAAATAACAATGAAAGCAAAGATGAATACTTACACCGGTATCATTCTAAGTACAAGCCTCTTTCTCATTCCTCCATGAAATTCTTCTCTCCTCTCAGTTACATAAAGAAAATAAAAATTTATATTGAAAGAGAAAGAAAAACCTACGATAAACCTATATAAGAATCTATTCTGCTCTCTATTTGATCGCTCCCTGTATACTGAGAATTTTGTAGTATTTATAGCAGAAATGAACTGGGGAGAAGAGTGTACAGATAAGGGGAGCAAACACTCCCCTGGATATGCCAAGATTGCCACGGATCCACGACTTTGGTTGCGGATCCGCGACCTGGATCTAGCCATCTGGCTAGATCTAGGGAAGCGTGAATTCTGACATCCGTCCATTTTGGATTATACCCTTGGATTCTGTTTGGACTCTGTATTTGAAGTTATCCTCGTTTAATCTTTAGCTAACCAAAATAGATTTATAAAAATCCAAAATTAACTGGTTTCCATTTGGTGTTATCTTTCTGATTTGCTCTTATCTTTAGCTGAACATTTCCCCAATTCCTTGATTTGTTCTGGATGTGGTGATATCCTCATAGATCTTTAAGTTAGCTGAATTGATTCACCACAATCTGATTTTAACTGACTGGATCTGAGATCATCCTCAACTAACCAAATAGATCCAATTAACGCTGATTTTAACTGATATTTATTTGGTGTAATCCTCTTTCTCTCTATGATTATCTTCTGCAAAATAGACATTTAAGATTGAAAAATTAGCAGATTTATTATACGATAAATGTAGGAGTGTAATAAAAAGAATGCAAAATATGTGTATGATCAAAGAGTGACAAGGCTAAAATCAAACTTTCCACCTTTATCATTTCTTCAATATTGACATCATGCATCATAATGTCACAAATGTTTGGCCGGCTCGGCGTTGATCGACCGTGATGTGATCCATTGAATAAGAAAGCTTTTTTTGGTGCTTTCTCAAGCATCTTGGATCTCAATCCTAATCCATGTGATTGATCAGGGTGAATCTTCGATCAGAGGTATAGTGTTTACTTGATCATGAGAATAGTGACATGGTTCCAACTTTATCATTGCTTCAATGTTGACATCATGCATCGTAATGTCACCAATGTTCGGTCGGCTTGACGCCGATCGACCGTGATGTGATCCATCGAATGAGAAAGTTTTTCTTTGGTATTCTCCCAAGCATCCTGGATCTCAAACCCTAATCCATCTGACTGATCAGGGTGAATCTTCGATCAAAAGTGTAGGGTTCACTTGGTCTAAGAAGTATCCCTTTAAGGATAATACTTCTTCAAGAATCTCCCATTGATCGGCATCATGACTGTATTGCCGTTTGGAGTTATAAGGCGGTATACTCCATTTGAGTAGACTGACTCTACTACAAATGGTCCTTTCTATTTGGGTTGGAATTTTTCTTTTGTTTTATGTGTCATGACCATGGGTCTTCTGACATAAGGTCACCTTTCTTAAAAATATGTTCTCTGACATTCTTATTGAAGGCTTTAGAAATCCAAGCTTGATAGAGCCCGATTTGTTGTTGAGCTCACAGATGTTTGTCATTCAAAACTTCTAAGTCCTAGAGTCGCAATGATACTTCTCCTAGTCAGTCATCTTTGTTGTCAAAGTAATGTGTAGAGATGGAATCTAAACTTCCAGCAGGAGTATGACTTCACATCTGCACACCAAGGAGAACAATGTAGCCTATGTTGGGTTCTCACAGTTGTGAGGTAGGCCCAGAGGCATTCACCTAATTTGTCATCCCAGTCGCGTTGGCTTTTTGAAACGAACTTCTTGAGAAGCTTTCCATAGTTTTGTTAAAGGCATCTGCATGACCATTGGTAGTTGGATAGTATGATGTTGAAGATAAACTTTGGATCCTGAACTTGTTACAGAAACTCTAAAATGCTTGACTGACGAATTGGGGTCCATCGTTGTGGATAATTCGTCATGGTACACCAAAGCGATAGAATACGCGATGCTTCATGAATTTGATCATGTTTGATGTCTTTACTTCCTTCAGGGGAATGGATTCTGCCCACTTAGAGAAGTAGTCAATTATGGCCAAGATGAAGCGATGTCATTTGGATGTTGGAGGCTGGTGGGTCCAATAACATCCATTCCTCACATCTCAAATGGCTATGAAGAAGACATTGGATGAAGATGTCGCGGTGCTTGATGGATGAAGTCACCGTATGCATGGTATCGCGTAGCATAGGCGACGACATCAGGGATCATCTTCGGTCAATAGTAGCCAAATCTTCTAATCTTTGGCCAATTTCTTATACTTATTCAAAATATGTTTCCTAAATTATATGCAATGCACACATGCCTTTGCTCCAACACTCTTCAATAATAATTAATGTAACGAAATTAGACACGTGCCTAGAATGCAATGTCTAAATATTTTTTAAGCAATTAATAAACACATGTTATTATTGAATTAATACAGTGTGTACAGTAGGAAAAATAAGAAAAATATGAGCAGCAGAGACTTAAACTTTTAATTTTAAGCAACCTGCAAAAAAGCAGGCTAGTAGTCCCCCCACAAATGTCGTGCAAACGCGGTTTTGACCGCGTTTCTGCGGCAATATTGTGGTGCGCTGAGCTCTGCTTTCTAGAGCAGAGGCTTAAGGTAGCTATATGTCCACTGCAGTATTTAGATTCAACTAAGCCCCTTAACACAAAAACAGAGGAGAAAATTTAATCAATAAAGTACATAAAAAGCTTAACTTACCGTTCCTCTCTGGCAACAGGCTAAAATTTGATTGAGGTAAACCTGTACACAGAAAATATAGAGTTTAAAAAAGTGTTAGGTTCTCAATTCTACTGCTATAGCAAGTGACTATACTGGTCATGATCCACAAGGAGTGACTGCGATGAAAGTGTTTAAGTGTTCTTTTAATTAAAAGAATAACGGTTAAAATGTTTCTTACTATGTTTTTAAAGAAAAAAAATGAAAGAATTCTAGGTTAAGTTAGGGAAAAATCAAAATAAATAAAGAAGAAGACGGTGTTGGTTTTAAAAGTATTTTTTAAACTAAGAGATGACAAAGAACGAAAATAAAGTTAAAATATACTTACCTCTTATGCTTGCTTCATCTTAAATCATAAGCAACGACTTACCTTGGCTTGAAGGCTTTCACCACATGAAATATAAGATTATCCTTATTCTATACTGTCTTTATGAGATCATCAAAACTATAAAAAACAAGTATAAATTGATACAAAACTTACCCGTTTAGAAGTGAGGATCCATCATCATAAGCTATCAGTGGCTCTTGCAAGGGCGAGGCCTGTTCAAGGCCATTAGAGGCATACAGATTAAAATCAAGGATAAAAAAGCAAGTATTAAAAAAAGCAAGAATAAAACGAAAAAATGTAACTTTGATTAAATAAGAAACTATAAGAAAAAGGAGGAACTTACTCAATTGTCACCCTTGAATTCACTCTCTCCTTTTCCTTTGAATCACTCTCTAATCTATATAAAGAAATAGAAAATTACATAAAGAAAACCAAAAACTTAAGTTATAAGTAAAGAAAAACCTAACCTAAGCTCTCTCTGTTGGAGTGGTGCCTGTTTGCCTTTAGGAATTGCAGTATTTATAGCATAAAAGGAGTGCCAAAGGGTGGTGAAGCCATGAACTCAAATCGCTGGCCCAACAACCAATATCCTTATCTTTGTTATCCCTTTATATACTGATAAATTCTTCTTTAGACTTATGGATTTGAGATTATCTTAATTGATTTCTCAAGTAAGATAATATATTTAAATAAATTTGATTTAGTTGGAATAGATTTTGATAATATTCTCTCTGTTATCCCATGTTTTCTCATAAGATTTGTCTCTGGGCTTCTAAATTTGTGATTATCTTTATTGATCTTCAAGTTAAATAAATGGATCTTCAAAAATCCAGTTTTAACTGATTTTATCTGGTGTTATCTTCTCTGATTTGCTCCAATTTTGGATAGAATTGTTTCTAAACCTATGAATTTGAGTAGTTCTTCATTAATTTACTTGAGCTTTTAAAACTCCAGATTTAATTGGATAAACTTGTCCATTTCTCCTCTTTCTCCATTAATTATCCTGCATATCATACATTAAAATGAATTAAACAGCAGAGCTTTATTATAAAATAAATATGAAAATGTGACACATGTAACACTAAATATGCAATGCATGTATACAATCACACCCCCCGCACCTATCTTTTGGTCATTCTTGAGCAAAACAAAAAGGCAAAACAAATTAACTATCCACTTCCGTAGGAATCATGATTGCACTTAGCACGTGAAATAAGCCGTTAAACCTCTAGGTTTTCTTAGAGGACGAGTTTTATCTCGTGAGGATTTTCAATGAATTGCACCCACCCAATTCATAAAGAACGAGAAATAAAGTTTTAGTATTTTGAAAACATTTTGAAAGTGAGAGAATATTTGAAGAATTTTTGCAAAAGTTAATATATAAGTTTTAGAAAATCGAATTTTTCATTCATAAACTTAGCTCTACTCAAAAACTTGTTATCAATCAAGGTAAGAAGTCAAACTATATTTTTCATCTAATCTATTATTTTAGCCTAAGTCATATACACTTTTGTGATCATGAAATTTTAACTTGGGGTTCATCAATTCTTACTCTTATTCCTTATTTTTATAATTTTTTGGTGAAACTATCCTTTACTTCTATTAGGCTTTCTAATCTGCCCATGCAACAAGCCTTTAGTCTATGACTCAACCGGACGGTCTTAGGGCACCGGGTGAGAAAACACTCCAAAGACTTAAGAACTCGAGTAAACAAGTCCACAAAACTTAATGATTTTATTAATTATATAGATTACTTTTAGACGTGAATACTTATACTTTATGAGGAACAAATACTCAGCTTAATCAGAGAATTTTTGAGATATATATATATATATATCTTTTCTTCTTTTCTTTTTTTTATAAGGCATAAGAATCTTTATTTTTGAGCCCTAAGTGTGTAAGTGTATGAAGTACGCATATTTCATTAAGGCAAAAATCAAGACTAAATTACTTTTTTAATTTTTCTTCCTAACCCTAAAAATCAAACAAATAATCTTATTTTGACCAAGTATTAGAAATCCTAATTATGATTCTCCTATTCCTTAAAATTAACTTAATTTCTTACAAAAATAGGTCAAAATATTATTTCTCTTTTCAAAAAAAATTTAAAAGCAAAAAAATGTTATATATATATTTATAAATTAAAGGAAAAAAACCTATGTTATGTTAAAACCCTTCCCTACATCTATCTCATACATTATCCTCTATGTATGAATAAATGCATATATGCATGAAAAAGAAGAAAGGAAAGAAAAAATATTACTTCAAAGTGGTGGCTCCGCTGGTGGTCGGATTGGGCCAAGCGTTGGTACCTAATTTAAATAATGTAGATTTTCAAAGAACTCACCTTAGATAACCTCTTTCCTGTTTACATTTCTATTATCCCTATATTGAATAAGATCATGCATGATCCTATCATAAAAATTATCCCCTTTATATGACCAATCTTAGAATATCATCTCAGACTCATTATGGTCTATACTTTGATCCAACAATAGAATGTGATTTTGTAGAATCAATGATTTGGGCTCTGGGATGAAAGGAACGGGAACCAACACTAACTCGAGTATATGACTCAAATCAGTTTTAGTTTCAAGAGTCATTTTGGTTCAAAAGTTGAGTCCAAATCAAAGAATTGAAATTCACATTTTTTTCTCATCAATGGAATGTAGCTTTTCAAAATAGGTGGTTCAAATTCAAGCTCTATGGGTGTAGGAATCAGTATTGGCTCAGGAATGGGTCCAAAGCAGGCAAGGATACCAGAGTTAACAATAATTCAAAATTTGGAACTAAATCACAAAATTAAAGATCATGTTCACATTTATGTTCAAGTTCAATTTTATTGAAATAAAAACTTGCCAATTTGTCCAAGGTTTGAGACTGGTCAAGTTCAATATGTTGTGGTGAAATTGAATTTTGGTTGAAGTCTCCAAGACACCATGATTCTTGGTTCCTATCAATATGGCTAGGGGAATCGGGAATGGTCAAAAATTAGATAGGGAGAGTTTTCTCATTTCTATCATTAATTATATTAATTAAATGACCTATTTGTGCTTATAACCTATTGAAGGAATCACTTTGGTACTGAATAAAATCATTTTGGGACTGAATCATGGATTTTATACTCTTTCTAAGTCAATAGGTTCTTCCTGTTGTGGTGGGACTAGGAAAATGGAGTAAGGATCTTGAATTTGAAAATTTTGATGAGATTATGAGTCCGTTAAGTTTTGAACTTGTCACTCAGACTCATGCAAGCATTCTAGAATCTTATCATTTCTGGTGATCAAGACTTTCAATTTTTCGAAATCTGATTTTCCTCTATTGGTTGTCCTAGAAAACAAGTATGTTGGTAAGGTGGTTGATAGAATAACTCGAGGAAGTTGTATCCCTACTGACTCGATGAAGAGTGGAGATGATGATTCTAGTCTTGTTCATAATATTAGGACAGGGGCATATGTTGATTCGGATAAGACCAATACGACATACTTGGTTGGGTAAAGTTATGAAATACCGGGTTGGTAATATCCGAGTCAAAAGAGGTCGGGGTAAAGTATGGATCACTATATGTATTGGAATAATTTTAATTGTAATCCATATCACAAAGATATCAAAACAAAAATCAACAAACAAATAAACAAAAAAAGGAAGAAAAATCTAGCCTAAGTTAGGGTAGACCTTTGACCTAGGTGACTCCTAACTAGTTAGACTATCCATGGGGAATATATTACAACAATCTGACTATAAGTTAATCGGCCAGGTAGGGGTAAGACCAGTGGGAGGAATTCGTGCCTAAACAACGGGCCTAATTATGTCAAACCACTATTCTTCGAGGTTTTGTCTCTCAATCCTCAACCTTTGAACTGATTGGACAAGAGTCAAACTATAACAAATTTTCCCTTAGGTCAATCTCCTATTTGAGTCCGAGATGTCCTTAGAGCCAACATCTACGCAATTTTAAGTTAGGCTTAGGTTAGCGGTGAGGAGATAGTTTTTGGGCTAAGAGAGGGTAATGACTTCCCCACATTAGCTTTGTTTATAAGACAACCCCTTAATTCATTTTAGTGCACTATACAAGTATTTAGTAAAAGTAACACTTAAATAATATAAATCACTAAAAATATGTTTCCTAAACTATATGTAATGCACACATACCTTTGCTACAGCACTCTTCAATAGTAATGTAATGTAACAAAATTAGACACGTGCTTAGAATGCAATGTCTAAACGTTTTTTAAGCAATTAACAATCATATGTTACTGTTGAATTAATATAGTGTGCACAGTAGGCAAAATAAGAAAAATACGAGCAGCAGAGATTAGAACTTTTAATTTCAAGCAACTTGCAGAAAAGCAGGTTACTAGTCCCCCCACAAATGTCGTGCAAACACAGTTTTGGTCGCGTTTTCGCAACAATATTGTGTGCCCTGAGCTCTGCTTTCTAGAGAAGAGGCTTATGGTTGCTATATGTCTACTGTAGTATTTAGATTCTTCAACTAAGCCCCTAAACATAAAAACAGAGGAGAAAATTTAACCAATAAACTAAATTAAAAAGATTAACTTACCGTCTCTCTCCAACAACGGCGCCAAAGAAGAGTACAAAATTTAAAAAAGTACTAGGCTCTCAATTCTACCGCTATAGTAAGTGCCTACGTGGGTCCATAAGGAGGGACTGCGATGAAAGCATTTAAGTGTGCTTTTTAACTTACAGAATACCAGTTGAAATGTTTCTTACTATGTTTTTTTAAAGAAAAAAATGAATTCTAGGTTAAGGAAAAATCAAAATAAATAAAGAAGAAGATGATGTTTATTTTAAAAGTGTTTTTTAAACTAAGAGATGAAAAAAATGAAAAGAAAGTTAAAGTATACTTACCTCTTATGCTTGCTTCATTTTAGATCTTAAGCAACAACTTACCTTGGCTTGAAGGCTTTCACCGCATGGAATATAAGATTATCCTCATTCTATACTGCCTATATTAGATCATCAAAACTATGAAAAGCAGTATGAATTGATACAATACTTACCCGTTTAGAAGTAAGGATCCATCATCATAAGTCATCAGTGGCTCTCGCAAGGGTGAGGCATGTTCGAGGTCATTAGAAGCATACGATTGATATCAAGCATAAAAGAACAAGTACTAAAGAAAAGAAAGAATAAAATAATAAATGTAACTTTGATTAAAAAAGAAACTGTAAGAAAAAAGAGGAACTTACATTAATTGTCACCCTTGAATCCACTATCTCTTTATCCTACGAAACTCTCTCATATCTCAATTACATAAAGAAACAGAAAATTACATAAAGAAAAACAAAAACTTAAGTTAAAACAAAAGCAAAACCTAGCCTAAGCTCTCTCTACTGGAGTGGTTCCCATTTGCCTTCAGAAATTGCAGTATTTATAGGATAAAAACAGTGTCAAAGGGTGGTGAAGCGATGAGCTCAAATCGCTGGCCCAACAACCAATATCCTTATCCTTCTTATCTCTTTGTATACTGATAAATTCATCTCTAGACTTCTGAATTTGGAATTATCTTCATTGATTTCTCAAGAAAGGATAATAAATCTAATTTAGTTGGAATAGATTTTATAATATCCTCTCTATTATCCCATATTTTCTGATAAGATTTGCCTCTAGACTTCTGGATTTAGGATTATCTTCGTTGATCTTCAAGTTAATCAAATGGATTTTCAAAAATTTAATTTTAACTGATTTTATCTGATGTTATCTTCGCTGATTTGCTCCAGTCTTAGGATAGAATTACTTCTAAACCTTTGTATTTGAGTAAATCTTCATTGATTTGCTTGATCTTTTAAAACTCCAGATTTAATTAGATAAACTTATCAATTTCTCTTCTTGCTCAATTAATTATCCCGCATACTATAGGACATTAAAATGAATTAAATAGCAGTAATTTATTACAAAATAAATATGAAAATGTGACACATGTGACACTAAATATGCAATGCATGTGTACAATCACCGATCCCCGAGCTTGGGTCCGTTTGATGAGCTCCACACATACCGTCATGAGCTTTTCTAAGTGCCTTTTGTGTCTCTTTGTATGAAAGGCAGCGGAATAAAATTCCATCATACGATTGGTGATATAATGTTCATGTAATTGCATTGTAGTAGAATCGATGGTCCTTTCTTCTGATGGCGGCTACCTTCTTGGGGCTCATCGGGCAAAATGTCGTATAAGATAAAGTCGATGAATGAGAATCGTCAATCTGTGAGTTTCAGACCTGTTGAAGTCTCCAAAACCTCTTCGACTTGAAGGTCTCCTCTTGGAGTTTGACTTTCTTCAAAGGCGAATTTTGGACAGTACAAGCCATGATTGTAGATGATTACTTTCTCTGTGGCTCCAACTGGAAGGGCCAATGAAGCAGCGAGAGATGCCAATGCATCACATGCGTATTTTGCTGACGTGGTACATGATCAATGTAGAAGCTTCTGAACATCTCCGCCATGTTAATGGTTGCGTTGTGATAGGGCACCAAGTCTTCATATCAGACTTCATACTCCCTATGAACCTGGTTGACAATGAGCTTTGAATCATTGTATGCTTCAAGATTTTTGGCTCCAATCTCTTCAGTAAGTTGCATCCCGATCATGAGAGCATTGTATTCCGCAACATTGTTGGAACACAGCTCGGTTAATAAGAATGCATGAGGGATCACGTAGTTTTGTGAAGATATGAGTACTACCCCCACTCTAGCTATAATATTTCCTGTAGGACCCATCCTTGATGCGCAGTCGAAGAATAATTGCCTGACTTGCTCTTCAAAAGACATTTGGGTCATGTAGACTTCAGCGAGCTCATCTGAGAGATCTTCATAAAGTTCGATTGTTCTTGGATCTAGATGTTCGGACAAGAAGTATGCCATTGCTTGTCCTTTCGTGGCTTTCTGTGGCAGGAATTGCATCTTGTATTGTGAGAGCTATATAACCTATTTCGCTAATAGACTTTTTTGTGATGATGGTTTCGTTATAAGAAACCTCAGAGGATTAACTTTCAAAATGACATGAATAGTCTGGCCCACCAGGTTGTGTCGTATTTTCTAGACAGCAAAGACTAGGGCTAGACACTCCTTTTTAACTTGGTTGTAATGATGTTCTTCTCTGATCATGATTCTACTTAGGTAGTAGATTACTTGCTCGTGTCCCTGATCATTATTCTTGGTTAGTAAGGCTCTCAGAAAATGATCCATAGTTTGAATGTATATCAGGAAGGATCTCCCTGACAATGGAGCTGCGAAGACGGGTAGATGCATAAGGTATTTCTTGATTTTCTTAAACTCTTATTGGCAAGCATTGTCCTAAATAAAAAAGACTTCATTCTTTATCAGCTTGGTGAAGGTTGGCAATATCCTGAAAGATTCAATATGAATCTCCAGGTGTAAGCCAGTCATTCTTGCAACCCTCTGAGTTCTCTGAGATATCTTAGAGGTTACATCTCCTGGATGGCACAGACTTTCTCTGGGTCGAGATGGATTCCTTTGGATGTTAACGGATTCCTTTGGATGTCACAATGAACCAAGGAATTTGCCACTGGATACTCTCAGGAAGGATTTGATTCGATTCTTCTTCAATTGATGCATCTGCATAATGTTAAATACTCTCTTCAGATTCACAGTACGATCGCCTTTAGCACGGTTTACTGCAATATCGTCTATGTACAATTCTACGGTCTTGTGTATATGCTTGTGAAAGATTGTATTCATTGCTCATTAATATGTTGCCCCTGTGTTCTTCAAGCCAAAGGGCATCACGGTTTAGCAATACACCTCTAGTGACATTCTGAAAGATATATGCTTTCATCTTTAGGATACATCTTGATTTGATTGTAAAAATCTATCCATAAAGGACATCCTCTCAAACTGTACAAATTGTCGATCATAACATCTGTGATCAGAAGAGGGAATTCGTCCTTGGGACAGACAACATTCATATCGCGAAAGTCGATGCAAATTTGGATCTTTTCATTCTTCTTAGTGACGGGCATGATGTTGGCTACCCAGTCAGGGTGTTGTTCTTACCTGATGAAACCAGAATCTATGAGTTTTTTAACTTCTGATTCAATTACCTCCATTATTTCCATAAGGAACCGTCGTTCCTATTGCTTGACTGGTTTCACGTTTGAATTGATGTTGAGGCGATGCAAAGCCTCTTGAGGATCAAGTTTGGACATGTCCTCGTAGTTCCAAGCGAAGACGTCTATGTACTCTTGTATAAGATGTATTAAGTCTTTTTTCTCGGAGAGCGAAAAGCTCTCACTTATGAAGATGGGTTTGAGGTTAACCTCATCTCCTAGGTTGATCTGAATTATTTTATCATCTGTGGGTGGCTCACGCTGCTCAAAGCGGATGTCTCAGAGAGTATTCAGGTGTTTGATCCAGGGATCAGTGTTTGACTGGATCATTTCTTCATCTTCATCTTCATCCTCCAGATGGCTAGTTGAAACCATATTCACTAAAAGATCTTTGAAGATAGCATCGATATTGATATCTGATTTTCATGATGACGTGCTTGATGAGTGATCATGATATAATGATTCCTCAGACTTGGAGCCAGAAGGGATTGGAGTTGACACGTAGCCTAACCCCCTCCGAGTTTGATGATAGTAGTCAGAGGCCTTCCCTTTTGAGATAAAAAGTCAGAGCAGTGTTCATCTTCTTTGGCCAAAGTTCAAGACGAATTGTTTCATCAGGTCATACCCTATATTCTCTATCATACGACATGCATGTAGCTCGTAATGAGAGAACTGTGGGGATTCTGGATCATCTTTCGAGCTTTCACGAGTTACTGGTTCAGACTCGGTTCTCCCGAATAGAATTAGCTTTTGACCTTTGCGTTTAGCTGGCACTTCGAAGAAAGCTCCTTGTGCATCACTGGTCTTTTAGCGTACAATGAAGGATGACTTTATTAGTGCATGCAATAATGTCAAAGCTTCTACTACTGATCATTGGTCACTATCCACGTTAGTACCAGTGTCTAACGGTACAGAATCAGAAACAAACGCAGAAAAGTAAACCAAATTTAAGTTTTCATTGATAAACCACTCACCTTCAACATTGGCAGTGGCATTGAAATTGAGATTATCAACGCTCGTTATAAGAGGATTATTTTCTAAAGATATTCTTCTTCTGTCTCTGGTTCCTTATCCACTTCATTGCTAGAGTCTAGTTCTTCTGGCTTGATATTCATTAGTCTCAAGAAAATCTTGGTAGAGGATGAAGTCAGTGAAGTAATTTTCTACCCTCTTGAACGGATGCTTTTTAGTGAGCAATGTTCTCACTCTTCCCCGTTCATCAACATATTTCATCACTTGATGAAGGGTACATGGGACGATGGAGTTACGGTGGATCCATGGTCATCCCAGTAGCAGGTTGTAAAATGTGTCGGCATCATTGACATGACATGTTACTTTAGACTTCAAAACCCCGATCTGGCATCTGAGATTGATTTTTCCCATTGGGCGCGTACCATTGACATTGAAGCCATAAATGGTAGTAGTATTGATTGGTGGGAATCCCCACATGCTACATGACCCGACAGGGCATAATACTCAACACAGATCCTGGATCAACCTAAATGTATCCTGTATAATATAAGGGTCTATCATCTTTCCCTTTTATTTGCATATCCTCCGGAGAGAATGTGATGCATGGGAAACATCTGGAGGCCTGATGACAGTGCCTCTTCCTCCTCTATGATGGCAAAAATCTGGGCTAAGAAAATCTCAGAATCTGCCAATGCTTCTCTTAGAACTTACCTTGTGATTTGAAAAGTCTGAGAAGCTCATATAGAGTGATCCAAGCAGAGATGTTGACCAGCTGAGCCAAAACATCAAAGCCAAGGGAGTTAATGGTCTCGCATCATCTTTTTGAAGGGCTTTAGCATAACGAAGCTCCTTCTGTTCGTTTACGGGCTGCTTCGTAGGCTGCTCGGCTGTCTCCTTCACTGGCTGGGAAGAGCTTGCCGCCAGCTGACCATACTGTTTCAAGTACTGCTTTTCAGATCGAGTCTTTGACATGGAAGGACTACCTGTATCAGCTGCCAAGGCAGACTCCTCTTCTCCTGAACTGGTGGGGGAAGCAACATCTTCCTCAGTTTTTCTAGTAGAGATACCCAGCATATTGTTGGAGGACACTTTAGCCTTGCCTTTAGACTTCTTGTGTATAACAGGTGTCCATTGTTGGCTTTCGATAATGTCAGGGTGAACCCTTATTATTTCTCCTCGAGAAGTAGGGACAGGGACAAGGCCTTTCTCATTTTGTTGTGGGGATCAGTATTGGTCACCTTCAGTTCCCCTTTCGGGATAGGAACCACACCAGCTAGTACTGACATGAGTTCTTTGACAAATTGAAGGAACGTCAGGTTAGTCGTCACCTTCTTTTGCTCTAGACAGAGTTTGAGGACATTCATGTCGATTAGAGCTTGAAGATCATCCTTGAAGATGTAGCAGTTCTACGTAGGATGCCCCAACATCTTGTAATATAAACAGTAGTTAGGATCATCAGTCTTCCCAATTTTGTCTGGGCGTCTCACCTCTAGCAATTTGAGTTTGTTACTTTTCTGGAGTAACTTGAACAGAGAGACCACATGCTCATCCCTGAAGGAGTATGATTTACTGGCACATGTTTGGCTGGGAGCTCCACCCCCTCTGGCTGACTGGGTTTCAAAAGTGATTTAACCTCCGTTGCTAGAATATCTCGTATTTTTGGCTGAGAAGATGACTCTAGAGTGCTTTGCATTAATTTTTCGGGTCTTCGTTTGCTGTCTTTCTCTTCAACCATGACCCGGGCGACTATTTCCTCTGCTTGCTCGTCTTGTTGCACCAGTTGCTTCCAAGTACGACATTCCACCACTCCTACCTGGGGAAGAAGTGCAGTCTGTAGGTTATGGCGGCACGTTTCCACCAGTGTAGACTGGGACATGCCACTTAGACAATGGAGTTCCATACTCCAAAATCTCTTCACAAAAGCTTTGATGGACTCTCTTTCTTCTACTTCATTGCGAGGAGAGTCGACATTGCTACCTCTGTATCATCTTCAAAGAAGCAAGTCAGAAATGGCTTTTCCAAGTCGGCCCAAATTTTGATAGAGCCGGCAGACAGCTTCATGAACCATTCAAAAGCAACCCCTTGAGAGTGCCAATGAATAAACGAGTCATGATGGCATCGTTTGATACTATGTTCCCGGTTTGGGATTTAAAGTAGTATATGTGTTGGTTCGGTAACCCTATACCGTTGAAAGTATGTTTGGCCGGTGCCTTGAACCTTGGAGGGTAGGGAGTTGTGTCCCATTCTGCTGGGTATGGTCCGACTACCCCCACTTCTTGGAGGTCACCTCGGTTCGCAAGGACTTTAAGGCATTTCTCCAGATTGCTCATCCTCCTGTAGTGATGAGATCCGCTTTCTGAGCCATCCTTTTCTTCAGATGAAGGTTTGGGGAACTTGGGGTTTGAGTGCTTTTCACTCTCAGTATCCTCAGAAGAAGAGTTTTTTTCCTTCCTTCAGTTTTCTCTTGATCTTTGGACCCTTTTTCTTCTTCTTAAGCAGTTGTGCTAGCATCTGCTTAAGGGTGTAGATAGATTCTTGCTGAGCTCGAATCATATCGAATTGTTCCTTCTGAACTTGAACCTGCTCTTCAAAATGCTTGGCCACTTCTTTGGGAGTGCCTTCCATGTATCCGAAGGCTTCTTTCTCTTTAGAAGAGTCAGAGGCCTGGGATTTCGCAATGGCGGGGTATACCTTGTTCACTTCAATACCCCTTGCTAGGGCATTGTAGTTCACTGGGGCAATTGTACCGGTCTGAATGTGAGTGTGCTGGTACACTCCTTCTGATTCGCTCAGTATTTCTTTCAAACCAGAAGAAAGTTCATAATCAGGCTCGCCAGAGCAGGCGAACAATTGATTCCCCTTGGACTTGCTCAGTGTAGTGTGTGGACCCACCATATTTGAAGTTACCTCAGTGTACTCCACGTCAGAGAACTTCTTCTTGCGAGAGCGGCGTCTTATGGCTGAGTTAGAGATTAGGATGACTGATAGCCGATTGAATACCGACAACTTGCTCGTATGAGAGTTGTGATTAGTCTCTAAAAATACATATTTCACCACATCTGCACATTTATTTCATATTAAATTCTGCTAATAAATACCTCTCTTGCATGCTTCTAGATACATGGTGTGCAATGAAGAAGAAGACCTTAAATCACAATTTAATGGGTGATTAAAGGCCTATAATATAGCCATTGAGCTTGGAGAGCTGTTTTGTCAAAATCAAGGGCTGCAAACCAGAAACCGGGACTGCCATCTGATAGGAGACAGACAGGACAGCGCGGCCACCATATGGCCGCGGAAACGCGGCTATGGCCGCGTTTTCGTGGCCGCACCCGTACTTTGGGCCAGGGTTTGCCCCTAGCCCCCCGTTCTCCTGGTGCCTATAAATACTCCCCTGGGGTTCTTCAATTGGAGATATCCAGAGAGTAGTGTAGTTTTAGGGTAGTTTTCTTCTCCATGTTGTAGTTTAGTTTAGGTTAGGTTAGTTCTTCTTCTTCCTCTTTGTATTTTCTATTTTGTTTTAGATCTTGTAATAGGAGAGAGAGTGATACATGAGTGGAATGCAAGAGTGCACGTAATAGAAGGTGACAAGCTATGAAAGGTACTCTCTTTACCTCTCTTTGTTTTCTATCTAACTCTTTTTACATGTTTAGCTAATCTTTTCTCGCGTGGCAACTAACTACTAACCACTAACTAGTTTAACTTCTTATTTGATAATCCACATGAATCTAATAGCCTCTACTTGGCCTTGCTCTTGGAAGAGCCATTGATGGCTCATGATGATGGATCTAACACTCTAACTTTCTAACTCTCTAACAAGCTAACTTTACTTTACTCCATGCTTACTTTTAATTTTGATGGTTTAAGTGTAGCTTGAACTTGTTTTGTTGAGTTGGAATGTGATGAGTAACATATGTGTCATGCTTTGTAATGCTATTGTACCAAGGACTAGTGATTGCCAAGGATACATATGAGGCAACTATCACTGAGAGGTTAACATGCTGGTAAAGTCATTAGTAGTTAGTGCCATGAGTTTTCTTTCTTTTTCACTTTTTTTAAATTTAAAAACAAAATCACAAATACCATTTTTTTATGTTTCTCATTTCTTTGTGTTTCACCGTACTTCTCTTTTCCATTCTTTCTTTTCCTTTCTTTTCATTCTTTCAAACTTTGAAGAATCTTTAACATATACGTGAATCAACCGGTAAAGTTTCTATCTCCTTCCGTCCTTATGGATTCGACTCGTTTTAGCCTCTATGTTATAACAGAAGTATCGAGGAAGCCAAAGCACACACACTTTAAATCTTGATTTCAAAACATACACTTTTTGTGCGCAGTTTTCCCCGATCAAATTTTGGCGCCGTTGCCAGGTATAGGAACGGTTTGATTTCATGTTTTATTTAACCTTTCTTCTTTGTTTTTGGTATGCAAGTTAAATTTTTAGCATTGCAGAAGTCCACACTTTCTCTTGTATGGTTGGGTAAACTCTTGTACATTCATATACTCTGCTGTTAATTTTTGTTTATATTACCTGTGCACTGTAAATAATTTAAGAATTAAAATACGGTAATTGGATGCTTTAAAATGGTTTAGACATTTGCATCTAGGCACGTGTCAATTTTCATTTTAATATACTGTATTTATTCTTGTGTTGTTGTGATATTGATAGGAGGTGTACATATTGCATAGCATATAGTTAGGACAAACATTTCAGTGATTAACTCGCTATTTTTTGTTCATTCTTATCTATATTGCACACTTGCACAAATTAAACTTAAGGGAAAAATTCAAGACAACATAAGGTGGGGAAGTTATTACCCTCCCTTAGCCTAAAAATCACCTCCCCATTCACACAACCCAAGCCTTAATAAAATTTGCTAGACATTGGCCCCTAGGGACATGTCGGACTCATTTAGGAGATTGACTTAAGGGGAAAGTTGTTAGAAGTTGACTCTTGTCAAATCAGTGTCTAAGGTTGGGGATTGAGAGGTGAAACCTCGAAGAATAGTGGTTTGGCATAATTAGGCCCGTTGCTCCAGCACGGATACCTCCCACTGATCTTGCTCCTACCTGGTCGATTAACTCATGGTCAGCTTCTGACAATATACCCCTCGTGGACAGTCTAACCAGTTAGGAGTCGTGTACGTCTAAGTCAACCCTAGCATAGGCTTGTTTTCTTTTTCTTTTTCTTTATTTATTTGTTTGTTTGTTTGTTTGTTTTTTCTTTCTTGTAAATTGTGATATGGATTTTAATAATAACAATTTTTTTAATCCTAATATGTATTCACACTTCACCCCGACCTCATTTGACTCGGATAACTCTAACTCGGCTATGTACAACATGAACCAACCATATATACCGAATTTGGATTATCTGACTCAATATGACCCATATCCTCAATCATATGACTGTAATTTTCAAAATAATTTCAACTCTTCCAGAGTCAATAGGGATTCACCTCCCCCGAGTCAAATTTTCAACCGTCTTGTCCATAATTTTCACAAAGTTCATTCCTCAATTTTGGTTCATATACTCCTTTTCCTGTTCCACTAACCGAAGAAAAATCTGATTTGGAAAGGAGTATGGAAGAGTCCCTACAATAAGTTCAAAATTTTCTCAATTCACAATCCTTCCCACATTAAACTCCACATACTCCTTTTCTAGAGCATCCAATTGAAAAGATTTTGAGATAGAAAAGCGTTTGGAAGTCTTTTGTGAAGAATGCAAAACATGTTGGACTCATCATCTCAACCAAATTTTCAAGAGTCCTACTCATCTTTTTCAGTCTCACCAATTCAAAATGAACAACCATCAATACTGGACTTGAGTATGAAACCCTTGCGTGAGTCCGAGCAGCAATCGCAACATCTGACGTACTTATAATTTCACCACAATTTTCAAAATCAACTTCAATACTCACCTTTTTAAGAAGAACCATTTGGAAAGAGTATGGAAGACATGATTCCGAATCCAAATTCTGTTACACGCCTATCAGTAGGTTAGACTCACTTATGAGCGAATTGATCAATGAGAGCGATGAAAGTCTTTCTTGTCAACCTTTGACCAATCCTTATATCCCTAACTCTACTTATTGGACCCATGAATCATATCATTTTGGAAATTTAGATTCAATTTCAAAAAGTACATTTGAACTTGACCACAATCTAAGTTATGAAAATCACCTGGACATTCTGGCAAGTTATCCCTTTCCTGAAATTGAAATCGAACCTGAATGTGATCCTGAACCTCATGTTAGTAATTCTATTTCACTTTTTGATTCAATAATGACTTCGGTATCTTTACCAGATTTTTCTTATTCCGGAGTCAACATTGAATCTTATACCAGTACACCGTGAAATGGAATCACCAATCTCTCATGATCACACTTCATTGATGGGGAAAGTGTGTGAATATCAATTCTTTGGTTTGGACCCTATTTTTGAACCAATTTCGACTTTCATTGTTGACTCTCGACTTGATCTCAGTCAAATTTCCGAGTCGGTATCGGTTTTTATTCCTGATCCCTTTGAGTCCAAATTCATCATCTTCTAAAATCACACTTCATTGTTGGAGAAGAATGTTAACAAAAATGACTCAGTAATTATTTTTGAAAATTGGAAATTAGATGGGGATACATATTTAAATAAGACCATTCATTCAATTATTCTTTTACTGGGTCATATTAGAGAGGTCACTGGTGAGTTTCTGTTCCATGATATCTTGATTGGGTAGCAACGCTTGGCCCAATCAGACCACCACCAGAGCCACCCCCTTGAGGTAATCTTCCTTCCCTATTCATTTATTTCATGTATATACATATTTACGATGCATTGAGGACAATGCATGAGATAAGTGTGGGGAAGGGTTTACTAACATAGTTAGTTTTACATTTTTCTTTCTTTTACACTTCTCTTAAAATAAAAAAAAACATTTTTTATATAAAAACTCTTTTCTTTCTTTTTACAAAACTTTTTGAAATAAGATAAATAGTTTTGATTTTTTAAGAAAATTAAGATTATCTTAGGAATTAGGAAGACTTAAAATTATGAAATTTTAAACCAAGTCAAAATAATAAATCTTGTTTAAATTTTAGGATGAGAAAGTAAGATTGAAAAGATAATTTGATCTTGAATTTTTTGCCTTAGATTTATGCACTCCACACTTACACAATTTTTGGGATTGAAACAAAGACTGAAAATGCCATTAAAAATATATAAAAAAATATTATGATAATAAAAATCACTTATTGAAGTTGGGTAATTATGCCTCAGGAAGCATGATTATTCACACCTAAAGCGGTAGACAAAAAATAAAATAAAATAATCCCCTTAGTTTTGTGGCCTTGTTTGCTCGATTTTTTAAGTCCGAAGGATATTTTCTCATCTGGTACCCTAAGATCATCTGGTTTGGGAGTCACAGGCTAAAGGCTCACTACCCGGGTAAATAAAAAAGCCTAAGAAAACTAAGGTAAGAAAAAGAAAATATATATATATAATAATATAAACAAATGGCATGAAAGTTAGAGTAGATTTCCCAAAAACCTTCACTGCTCACAAAGTGCATATTTTTCTAAGAGTTTTATGAAAGATCAAAGAGTCAATTCAATTTTAAATTCTTATATTTAATTTATAACAAGATTTTGCATTTTGACTTAGTTTAAGGAAGATTAATTTCTGGTTAACCTATGACCTTTGATCACTTATATTTTCACAAAAATACTTCAACATTTTTCTGTATTTCAAAAATGCGTTTTCAAAATACTAATATTTGATTTCTTTCTTTATGGATTTTGTGGGTGTAATCCCCTGAAAACCCTCAGGAGACAAAACTCCTCCTCTAGGGGAAACTTAGAGATTTAACGGCTTGTTGCACATGCTCAGCGCAATCGCGTCACCTGCGAAAGTGGTGTAATAATTTTTTTAGTTTTTTGTTTTGCTCGGGACGAGCAAAAGATAAGTGTGGGGGTGTGATTAGTCTCTAAAAATGCATATTTCATACCACATCTGCATATTTATTTCATATTAAATTCTGCTATTAAAACACCTCTTTTGCATGTTTCTAGATTCATCGTGTGCAATGAAGAAGAAGACCTTATATCACCATTTAATGGGTAATTAAAGGCCTATAATATAGTCATTAACCTTGGAGAGCTGTTTTGTCAAAACCAGGGGCTGCAAACTAGAAACCGGGACTGTCATCTGACAGGGGACAGACAGGACAGCGCGCGGCCATCTTATGGCCGTGGAAACGCAGCCATAGCCGCGTTTCCGCGGCAATACGGGTGCGGCCGCGCCCGTACTTTGGGCCAAGGTTTGCCCCCTGGCCCCCCTTTCCCCTGGTGCCTATAAATACCCCCTGGGGTTCTTTAGTTGGAGATATCCAGAGAGTAGTGTAGTTTTGGGTAGTTTCTTCTTCATGTTGTAGTTTAGTTTAGGTTAGGTTAGTTCTTCTTCTTCCTCTTTGTATTTTCCATTTTGTTTTAGATCTTATAATAGGAGAGAGAGTGATACATGAGTGGAATGCAAGAGTGCTTGTAATAGAAGGTGACAAGCAATAAAAGGTGCTCTCTTTACTTTCTTTGTTTCTATCTAACTCGTTTTACATGTTTAGCTAATCTTTTCTCTCATGGCAACTAACTACTAACCACTAACTGGTTTAACTTCTTATTTGATAATCCACATGAATCTAATAGCGTCTACTTGGCCTTCCTCTTACAAGAGCCATTGATGGCTCATGATGATGAATCTGACACTCTAACTTCCTAACTCTCTAACAAGCTAACATTACTTACTCCATACTTACTTTTAGTTTTGATGGTTTAAGTGTAGCTTGAACTTGTTTTGTTGAGTTGGAATGTGATGAGTTATATATGGGTCATGCTTTGTAATGCTCTTGAACCAGGGACTAGTGATTGCCAAGGATACATGTGAGGCAACTATCACTAAGAGGTTAACATGTTAGTGGAGTCATTAGTAGTTAGTGCCATGAGTTTTCTTCTTTTCACTTTATTTTAGATATAAAAACAAAATCACAAATAACATTTTTCTATGTTTCTCATTTCTTTATGTTTCACCGTACTTCTCTTTTCATTCTTTCTTTCCTTTCTTTTCATTCTTTCAAACTTTGAAGAATCTTTAACACATACGTGAATCAACGGTAAAGCTTCTATCGCCTCCTGTCCTTGTGGATTCGACTCGTTTTAGCCTCTATGCTATAACGGAAGTATCGAGGAAGCCAAAGCACACACACTTTAAATCTTGATTTCAAAATATACACTTTTGTGTGTGGTTTTCCCCGATTAAGTTGTAGTGGCATTCAAAGAGTACTGTCATGATGAGCCGTTCACAATAGCATTAGAGAATGATTTAATGGACACTTCTCTTCTTTGTCAAGTAGTCTTTTAGATATGTTGTAGGAGTGTTCAAAGGATTAGCCTCAAACCCCTGGGGGGAGGGCTTTTGGTTTAGTATGTTTCAAAGACATACCATACTGAACGCAGACCTTGCATTTCTGTGATGAAACACGGGTCTAAGGCTTTTTGACAGAGCCTGCTTCAGAAAGCAGACTTCACATTGAGTAGTAGGAACGCGAGAGTCACGTTCTGGCACAGATTGGACACCAGTCTCACATTTTGGAGCAAGAACGCGGACTTCATGTTTGAGCGTCTCACATTTGAAGAATGCGGGTCTCGTGTTGCTTCAGAGAAACGCGGGTCTGAACTGAAAGTACTCTAAGGCCACTTGAAAGCACACCTAGAGGGGGGTGAATAGGTGTACTTGCTAATCTAGAAACTAAATGCGCTAAATGCGGAAGCTAATGCAAATTTTCCAATCACACTTAATACAACCAACAAGTGTAGCCGAATTCCCCGTGAAGGGCTCTGGACCAACTCCTGATTTCCCTTGAATGGGTTGAGGTGCTATGTGAAGCTCTTATGGTTAAGTATAAGTGAGGCACACACAAGTAATCCAAGCATATAATGAATAAGCAATATGAATCAATGCAAGGACAATACAAGCAAATAGATATGAATGATATGAATGATGCTTTGCACAATATAAAGAGAGAGAGGGTTAGAGAGACAATGGATCAAACGCAAACACAAAGATATGTTTCGAGGTTCGAGCCCCTCGCTCTACATCCCCGCCTACACCACCGTGTAGGATTTCCAATCCACTATCTCCCACCGAGGGAACCTCTACCGAAGAGGATTTGTTACAACAAAGGGAGTACCGAACTCCTCTCTCAAACACCGCCTCACAACCGAGGGGTAGGCCCGTAGCCAATACAACAACCACAAACACCTCTACCGAAGAGGGTTACGAACCAAACTCCTCCTCTCACTAGAGGGAGAAAACACAAGCCTCAACCTCTACCAAAGAGGGAGCAAACCAATCACCCGATCAACCTCTACCAAAGAGGGATACAACAAAATCAAGGGTGTACAACAAGTGGTTTCTTTCAACCACAAACAATCTCTCTTTCTCTTTTTCCACAAAACAAATGATCCTAATAGATTAGGATAGAGGATAGCTCAAGTGTGGAAAACAAGTGTTTTGATCAAAGAAAAACTCTTGGGAAAAATACTAAATTGATATAGAAATGAAGGGCAAGAAACCAATTCCCAAAAACTTGTTTTCTTTGAAAATAACAAAACACTTAAAAACAAACAAGATGAATCTTTTTGCTCTTTAAACTCTTTTAAAAACTTCTTTTTAAAACCAGAGAGTAGGGAAAAATTAGCTCAGAAAATCTTGGCCAAAACCCTAAAGAAATGGGGTTTATATAGGCCCATCAGAAAACTAGCCGTTAGGCTGATCTGGCAGCCTGACAGGCTACCAATCGGCCGGCCCGGCCGACCGCCAACGGTCAGAAATGTGACCATTGGGGCAACCCGGTCGACCGCCCGGTCGACCCAAACAAACAGAGAGCACTGCTCTCAGGTCTGGTCGGCCGCCCGACCGACCGTCCCTGTGTCTGCCAAACGTGCACAGGCTTGTGCACGTCGGTCGACCTCATGGGTCGACCGGCCTTAAGTGCGGTCGACCCGTGCGGTCGGCCGACCTGGCCTGTCAGCCACTGTTCTGGGACAGAAACACATGTTAAAAATATTTTAGAAAATCTTTTTAAGTCTTGTAAAAATACCCAAAAATAGTTTTATCATTTTGCATTGATATATAAATATGTGATAAAAAGTTTGGCTCAAATATCAATCAATATGAACTATTTTTGTGTTTTAACATTTTTACCAAAAATCAAAACATGTAATTTTTATCAAAGTTTGATTTTTCAATACATGAATAGGATAGTCAAAATAAGTTTGTATAAGTCATGTAAGCATGTATGTATAACTAGAATACATCTATTATACATATAAACCATTTAAACTTGTTTTGATCAACTATTCATGAAAACCGAAAACCAAACATAAAACGTGTGTGTTTGTGTGCACTTGAGCATATCAACTATACTAAGCTTTACAAATGGATCTAAACACACTAAACTAAACTAGGATATCAAAGTCTTCTTGATGACCTCCATCTTCAAGCAGACTTGATCTCAAACCGTGATCCGTCGAGTGCAAAGGTATGATCTTGATGCTCGGGCACGGGAATCACCAAGTGAAGGCTTCCAAACTCATCTTTTTGAAGCAATCACCAACTAATATCTTGATCAATGATCTGTAACTAAAATCACAAGATAATTAGTAAACATAACTACATGAGTTAATCATCATCAAAACTAGGGTGGAAGGCCTTTGGGCCAACAATCTCCCCCTTTTTGATGATGACAAAACTCATAGAGTTATATATGCATGGATTAAAGTTAAGCTTCAAAGAAGCTCCCCCTTAACTCATGCATAAACACATAAACAATAGATATGCAATAAAAGCTCTTAAACATGAATGCATACATAGATATGCATAAACAATAAAAGGTTCTAGATACCAATGAAATGTTCAAAAACAAAAACATGCTCTAGAAACCAATTAAAAATTAAACTAAATTAAACTTAATATATGCAAAACATAACTATGCATATATAAATCTCATAAACTCAAAATCTTTCTTCCCCTTTTTGTCAATCATCAACAAAGGGGTTAACAATCAAAACAAAACAAAATTTTCTCACCCTTTTAATACAAAGAATCAACCATCAATAAAGGGTTAAATGCAAAACTAAATCAATACATTTTCTCCCCCTTTTTGTCTAAAACAAAAACAAAACCAATTAGGGGTGACAATCAATTAAGGTACCAATTGAAAATATGTCAAAGAATAGCATCTTGATACCAATTGAAAGGAAACAAATAAAAAAAATATTGATACCAATTTTAAGCAAAACACATGAAAATCTTGATACCAATTGAAATTAAACATAATGAATTTTGAATGTCCAAACAAAAATTTTGATACCAATTGTAAATATTTTTCATTTTGAACATATGATACCAAATTTAAATTTTCAATCATAAAGTATGGGAGTACAAATACCAATTGAAATACAAAATCAAATTTTCTCCCCCTTTATGAAATACAAACTAAAACAATGCGTAGGCTTGATACCAATTTAAAAGTAATCAATTGAAACAAAATTGAAGCTCAAGCTTAGCATAAACACAAACATATATATGTATGGAAAATAGATACCAATTGAAATTGATATTCTTTGAAGTGCAAGCATACATATACAAAAACATATGAGTATACAAAAGGTTAAAATTGATACCAATTGAAATAATTCAATGATACCAATTGAAATAACAATAAGATCAAGTGTATACATCATATTTCCTAGACTCCCAATCATGGTTCAAGTTTTAAATGATTTTCATTTTAAAGCATACATGAACATGATCTCCCATCCAACCTCCCATTGAAGGTAGGGGTTTTCAAAAATAGATTTGAAAATAAGCTTTGTTTGAAAAACTCTACCAAATGAAGAATACCGTAACTAGTTAAATGGAAAATCTTTTAAATTAGTACGAAATCCTTCAAGCAAGGAATAAACTAAAAATAATTTTCATAAAACACATGTAAATCACATAGCACTTAAAAACACTCAATATTCAATAAAGTCCATACATGCTCATGAAAACATACTCATGAGAAATATTTTAAAATGTTGAGTGTACAAGTAATGTGTGACATGGCATTATGAAATTTCCAATTAGGCTCAAACTTCCTTGAAACAATGAAAATCATCAAAAACTTATTTAATCTTCAAGGTATATGTATGTCTTATACAAACTAAGGTATACATACATATCCAAACACAACGAGTCCACAAAGATATATGCATGAAGGCACGTGGCTCAAAAGGATGTATATGTATATTAATAATTTAGATAAAATAGACATATACATGAAGTTAAACAAATAAACACGAAATCAAGAAAAACTAAATTTTCACCAAAACAAATTTCATTTCAAGGTATATGTATGAATTGTCAACACAATAAGTATACATACATATCCCTAAACACAATTGAGTCCATATATATAGATTTGCATAAGAGGCAAATGACTCAAAGGGTATACATGTATATATTAAAGTTTGGCAAAATAAACATATACATGAAATGAAAACTCGTAAAACAAATCTAAAATAGGAATACAAGTTTAAAATGTATGGATCATCAAAACTAGACTATACTAGCACATCTAATAGGAACAAATAAGCATTCAAGCTCAAACATATATAGATTTATTTGTGGCCCACTATATGCACAAATATAAATCCTAGTCTTAATGAAAACTAACACTTAAACAAATATTCAAATCATGAAGCATCAAAACAAGATAAAAATCATCATGATAAACATAAACATGATTATTATTTAAATCCACATGTTATTAAACCTATGATAAACATGATAGCTAAACAAACGGTGAGAACACAAAATAATAGACTATATTAAACATGGGTGTCTCAAAATGCTAAACATGTATGTCAAGGATTTAATAAACATGGCGTTATCATAATAATTTACAAACAATAAAACATGCTATATATGATAAACATGGAAAGCATGCAAACATAAATAAGGAGTTAAAGACCGTTACCAAAACCAATGAAGGCACTTCTCTAGTACTCCAAACCAAGATGGTCATCTCCACCAAACTTCCCTTGAAAGTAATGCATCCAAATTGTTCTCTTAAGCACGGAACGCATCCACTCCAAGGTACGGCAACTCTCACGTCATGTGAGAGCCCACACCTACATCAAAAATACGAGGGTGGTCTTTGGTACCCATATCTTATTGGGTCCATGGGGGTTAGTACCTTCTCTAACCCAAACAAATTTATTTGCTAAATTTACATTATGTAATCTATCAAAGCAAAATTTAGCAAGGTGGCCCTTACGTCCACAATGTGTACAAGTGTACACATGAGCATACATGTGATGGGTGTGTCTGTGTGAAGCATGTGTATGCCGTGGAGGGTGTGCATGAAAAGATGGAACTTGTTTCTTTCGAACCAAGGTTTCCAAACGTGAGTGGTTCATGGCACATTGGCTCATAGTGGAGCCCAAACAATCCACTTTCTTCTTCAACAAACAAATATCATCATTAATCTTAGAAGAAGAAGTGCATGGAAGGGGTGATCTAGGTGAAGCTACCCTAGCATGGCAAACATGAGAAACAATATCATTTTTCAAAGATTTTATTTTATTTAAACAAATTTCTAATTCTTTTGAAATAAAATCAATTTCTCTTTTTAAAGAATTATTTTCTTTTAAAACAAAATCAACTTTTGAAGATAAAAACTCATTTTTCTTCAACACATTATCACAATCATTTTTATTTTTCAAAATCTCATTTTCTTTTAGGACAAGATCAAGTTGAGATTTTAATGAATCCCTCTCATTAGAAATCTCCTCTTTCTCTTGCAAAACATTGTTAAGTCTAGAAATCAAATTTTCATTATCATTGTTAAAGCCTAGACTTTTCTTTTTCAACAAATTATATTTTTCAATTAATTTTTCACAAACTATAGATAGTTCTTCATTCAAAGCATGGGGATCAACATAATCATCACATGAAGAACTAGCATCAAAACTATCTAGTTGAGTTTCCGATTGTACCTCAAGGGAGTCATTCCCTTGGATCATAAAGTATTGTTGTGGCTCGGATTCTCCACTAGATTCCTCCTCTTGTTGGATTGGCAATTGAAGCTCGGAGGTGGTGGTTGTTGTCAACATATTCCACACTGCAAATGCAGAATCAAAGTTAGAAACACGTAAAGATATTCTTTAGGAAGTGTGCTTCTAATAGCCTCAAGGGCTTGTGCATTGGCCCCTATATGCTTACTATCACTAAGAAAGGATTCCTTGGTAATGGCAAGGTGAACCTTGTAACCTAGGGCTTGTAGGTACATGGACATCCTATACTTCCAAACAACAATGTTGGAAGGGTCAAAACTAGGTGGGGTCATGAAGTCCATGGTAAACTATATGAGTGTGCAAACAAGCAAATGCAAACAATAGATTAGCAAACAAATGGATCTCACTCCTAGGATGTTAAGCCTAAGTATCAGGAGCGTTGGCTCTGATACCAATTGAAAGTGCTCTAAGGCCACTTGAAAGCACACCTAGAGGGGGGGTGAATAGGTGTACTTGCTAATCTAGAAACTAAATGCGCTAAATGCGGAAGCTAACGCAAATTTTGCAATCACACTTAATACAACCAACAAGTGTAGCCGAATTCCCCGTGAAGAGCTCTGGACTAACTCCTCTTGATTCCTCTTGAATGGGTTGAGGTGCTATGTGAAGCTCTTGCGGTTAAGTATAAGTGAGGCACACACAAGCAATCCAAGCATATAATGAATAAGCAATATGAATCAATGCAAGGACAACACAAGCAAATAGATATGATGATATGAATGATGCTTTGCACAATATAAAGAGAGAGAGGGTTAGAGAGACAATGGATCAAATGCAAACACAAAGATATGTTTCGAGGTTCGAGCCCCTAGTTCTACATCCCCGCCTACACCACCGTGTAGGATTTCCAATCCACTATCTCCCACCGAGGGAACCTCTACCGAAGAGGATTTGTTACAACAAAGGGAGTACCGAACTTCTCTCTCAAACGCCGCCTCACAACCGAGGGTAGGCCCGAAGCCAATACAACAATCACAAACACCTCTACCGAAGAGGGTTACAAACCAAACTCCACCTCTCACTAGAGGGAGCAAACACAAGCCTCAACCTCTACCAAAGAGGGAGCAAATCAATCACCCGATCAATCTCTACCAAAGAGGGATACAACAAAATCAAGGGTGTACAACAAGTGGTTTCTTTCAACCACAAACAATCTCTCTTTCTCTTTTTCCACAAAACAAATGATCCTAATAGATTAGGATAGAGGATAGCTCAAGTGTGGAAAACAAGTGTTTTGATTAAAGAAAAACTCTTGGGAAAAATACCAAATTGATATAGAAATGAAGGGCAAGAAATCATTCCCAAAAACTTATTTTCTTTGAAAATAACAAAACACTTAAAAACAAACAAGATGAATCTTTTTGCTCTTTAAACTCTTTAAAAAACTTCTTTAAAAACCAGAGAGTAGGGAAAAAATAGCTCAGAAAATCTTGGCCAAAACCCTAAAGAAATGGGGTTTATATAGGCCCATCAGAAAACTAGCCGTTAGGCTGATCTGGCAGCCTGACAGGCTACCGGCCGGCCGGCCCGCCGACCGCCAACGATCAGAAATGTGACCATTGGACAACCCGGTCGACCGCCCGGTCGACCCAAACAAACAGAGAGCACTGCTCTCAGGTCTGGTCGGCCACCCGACCGACCGTCCCTGTGTCTGCCAAACGCGCACAGGCTTGTGCACGTCGGTCGACCTCATGGGTCGACCGGCCTTAAGTGCGGTCGACCCGTGCGGTCGGCCGACCTGGCCTGTCAGCCACTGTTCTGGGACAGAAACACATGTTAAAAATATTTTAGAAAATCTTTTTAAGTCTTGTAAAAATACCCAAAAATAGTTTTATCATTTTGCATTGATATATAAATATGTGATAAAAAGTTTGGCTCAAATATCAATCAATATGAACTATTTTTGTGTTTTAACATTTTTACCAAGAATCAAAACATGTAATTTTTATCAAACTTTGATTTTTCAATACATGAATAGGATAGTCAAAATAAGTTTGTATAAGTCATGTAAGCATGTATGTATAACTAGAATACATCTATTATACATATAAACCATTTAAACTTGTTTTGATCAACTATTCATGAAAACTGAAAACCAAACATAAAACGTGTGTGTTTGTGTGCACTTGAGCATATCAACTATGCTAAGCTTTACAAATGGATCTAAACACACTAAACTAAAGTAGGATACCTAAGTCTTCTTGATGACCTCCATCTTCAAGTAGACTTGATCCCAAACCGTAATCCGTCGAGTGTAAAGGTATGATCTTGATGCTCGGGCACGGGAATCACCAAGTGAAGGCTTCCAAACTCATCTTTTTGAAGCAATCACCAACTAATATCTTGATCAATGATCTGTAACTAAAATCACAAGATAATTAGTAAACATAACTACATGAGTTAATCATCATCAAAACTAGGGTGGAAGGTCTTTGGGCCAACAATCTCCCCCTTTTTGATGATGACAAAACTCACAGAGTTATATATGCATGGATTAAAGTTAAGCTTCAAAGAAGCTCCCCCTTAACTCATGCATAAACACATAAACAATAGATATGCAATAAAAGCTCTTAAACATGAATGCATATATAGATATGCATAAACAATAAAAGGTTCTAGATACCAATGAAATGTTCAAAAACAAAACATGCTCTAGAAACCAATTAAAAATTAAACTAAATTAAACTTAATATATGCAAAACATAACTATGCATATATAAATCTCATAAACTCAAAATCTTTCTCCCCCTTTTTGTCAATCATCAACAAAGGGGTTAACAATCAAAACAAAACAAAATTTTCTCACCCTTTTTAATACAAAGAATCAACCATCAATAAAGGGTTAAATGCAAAACTAAATCAATACATTTTTCTCCCCATTTTTGTCTAAAACAAAAACAAAACCAATTAGGGCTGACAATCAATTAAGGTACCAATTGAAAATATGTCAAAGAATAGCATCTTGATACCAATTGAAAGGAAACAAATAAAAAAATATTGATACCAATTTTAAGCAAAACTCATGAAAATCTTGATACCAATTTGAAATTAAACATAATGAATTTTGAATGTCCAAACAAAAATTTTCATACCAATTGTAAATATTTTTCATTTTGAACATATGATACCAAATTTAAATTTTCAATTATAAAGTATGGGAGTACAAATACCAATTGAAACACAAAATCAAATTTTCTCCCCCTTTATAAAATACAAACTAAAACAATGCGTTGGCTTGATACCAATTTAAAAGTAATCAATTGAAACAAAATTGAAGCTCAAGCTTAGCATAAAAACAAACATATATATGTATGGAAAATAGATACCAATTGAAATTGATATTCTTTGAAGTGCAAGCATACATATACAAAAACATATGAGTATACAAAAAGGTTAAAATTGATACCAATTGAAAGAATTCAATGATACCAATTGAAATAACAATAAGATCAAGTGTATACATCATATTTCCTAGACTCCCAATCATGGTTCAAGTTTTAAATGATTTTCATTTTAAAGCATACATGAACATGATCTCCCATCCAACCTCCCATTGAAGGTAGGGGTTTTCCAAAATAGATTTGAAAATAAGCTTTGTTTGAAAAACTCTACCAAAATGAAGAATACCGTAACTAGTTAAATGGAAAATCTTTTAAATTAGTACGAAATCCTTCAAGTAAGGAATAAACTAAAAATATTTTCATAAAACACATGTAAATCACATAGCACTTAAAAACACTCAATATTCAATAAAGTCCATACATGCTCATGAAAACATACTCATGAGAAATATTTTAAAAATGTTCAGTGTACAAGTAATGTGTGACATGGTATTATGAAATTTCCAATTAGGCTCAAACTTCCTTGAAACAATGAAAATCATCAAAAACTTATTTAATCTTCAAGGTATATGTATGTCTTATACAAACTAAGGTATACATACATATCCAAACACAACGAGTCCACAAAGATATATGCATGAAGGCACGTGGCTCAAAAGGATGTATATGTATATTAATAATTTGGATAAAATAGACATATACAAGAAGTTAAACAAATAAACACGAAATCAAGAAAAACTAAATTTTCACCAAAACAAATTTCATTTCAAGGTATATGTATGAATTGTCAACACAATAAGTATACATACATATCCCTAAACACAATTGAGTCCATATATATAGATTTGCATGAGAGGCAAATGACTCAAAGGGTATACATGTATATCTTAAAGTTTGGCAAAATAAACATATACATGAAATGAAAACTCGTAAAACAAATCCAAAAATAGGAATACAAGTTTAAAATGTATGGATCATCAAAACTAGACTATACTAGCACATCTAATGGGAACAAATAAGCATTCAAGCTCAAACATATATAGATTTATTTGTGGCCTACTATATGCACAAATATAAATCCTAGTCTTAATGAAAACTAACACTTCAACAAATATTCAAATCATGAAGCATCAAAAAAAGATAAAAATCATCATGATAAACATAAACATGATTATTATGTAAATTCACATGTTATTAAACCTATGATAAACATGATAGCTAAACAAACGGTGAGAACACAAAATAATAGACTATATTAAACATGGGTGTCTCAAAATGCTAACATGTATGTCAAGGATTTAATAAACATGGCGTTATCATAATAATCTACAAACAATAAAACATGCTATATATGATAAACATGGAAAGCATGCAAACATAAATAAGGAGTTAGAGACCGTTACCAAAACCAATGAAGGCACTTCTCTAGTACTCCAAACCAAGATGGTCATCTCCACCAAACTTCCCTTGAAAGTAATGCATCTAAATTGTTCTCTTTAAGCACGGAACGCATCCACTCCAAGGTACGGCAACTCTCACGTCATGTGAGAGCCCACACCTACATCAAAAATACGAGGGGTGGTCTTTGGTACCCATATCTTATTGGGTCCATGGGGGTTAGTACCTTCTCTAACCCAAACAAATTTATTTGCTAAATTTACATTATGTAATCTATCAAAGCAAAATTTAGCAAGGTGGTCCTTACGTCCACAATGTGTACAAGTGTACACATGAGCATACATGTGATGGGTGTGTCTGTGTGAAGCATGTGTATGCCGTGGAGGGTGTGCATGAAAAGATGGAACTTGTTTCTTTCGAACCAAGGTTTCCAAACGTGAGTGGTTCATGGCACATTGGCTCATAGTGGAGCCCAAACAATCCACTTTCTTCTTCAACAAACAAATATCATCATTAATCTTAGAAGAAGAAGTGCATGGAAGGGGTGATCTAGGTGAAGCTACCCTAGCATGGCAAACATGAGAAACAATATCATTTTTCAAAGATTTTATTTTATTTAAACAAATTTCTAATTCTTTTGAAATAAAATCAATTTCTCTTTTTAAAGAATTATTTTCTTTTAAAACAAAATCAACTTTTGAAGATAAAAACTCATTTTTCTTCAACACATTATCACAATCATTTTTATTTTTCAAAAACTCATTTTCTTTTAGGACAAGATCAAGTTGAGATTTTAATGAATCCCTCTCATTAGAAATCTCCTCTTTCTCTTGCAAAACATTGTTAAGTCTAGAAATCAAATTTTTATTGTCATTGTTAAAGCCTAGACTTTTCTTTTTCAACAAATTATATTTTTCAATTAATTTTTCACAAACTATAGATAGTTCTTCATTCAAAGCATGGGGATCAACATAATCATCACATGAATAACTAGCATCAAAATTATCTAGTTGAGTTTCCGATTGTACCTCAAGGGAGTCATTCCCTTGGATCATAAAGCATTGTTGTGGCTCGGATTCTCCACTAGATTCCTCCTCTTGTTGGATTGGCAATTGAAGCTCGGAGGTGGTGGTTGTTGTCAACATATTCCACACTGCAAATGCAGAATCAAAGTTAGAAACACGTAAAAGATATTCTTTAGGAAGTGTGCTTCTAATGGCCTCAAGGGCTTGTGCATTGGCCCCTATATGCTTGCTATCACTAAGGAAGGATTCCTTGGTAATGGCAAGGTGAACCTTGTAACCTAGGGCTTGTAGGTACATGGACATCCTATACTTCCAAACAACAATGTTGGAAGGGTCAAAACTAGGTGGGGTCATGAAGTCCATGGTAAACTATATGAGTGTTCAAACAAGCAAATGCAAACAATAGATTTGCAAACAAATGGATCTCACTCCTAGGATGTTAAGCCTAAGTATCAGGAGCATTGGCTCTGATACCAATTGAAAGTGCTCTAAGGCCACTTGAAAGCACACCTAGAGGGGGGGGTGAATAGGTGTACTTGCTAATCTAGAAACTAAATGCGCTAAATGCGAAAGCTAATGCAAATTTTGCAATCACACTTAATACAACCAACAAGTGTAGCCGAATTCCCCGTGAAGAGCTCTGGACTAACTCCTCTTGATTCCCCTTGAATGGGTTGAGGTGCTATGTGAAGCTCTTGCGGTTAAGTATCAGTGAGGCACACATAAGCAATCCAAGCATATAATGAATAAGTAATATGAATCAATGCAAGGACAACACAAGCAAATAGATATGAATGATATGAATGATGCTTTGCACAATATAAAGAGAGAGAGGGTTAGAGAGACAATGGATCAAATGCAAACACAAAGATATGTTTCCAGGTTCGAGCCCCTAGCTCTACATCCCCGCCTACACAACCGTGTAGGATTTCCAATCCACTATCTCCCACCGAGGGAACCTCTACCGAAGAGGATTTGTTACAACAAAGGGAGTACCGAACTTCTCTCTCAAACGCCGCCTCACAACCGAGGGGTAGGCCCGAAGCCAATACAACAACCACAAACACCTCTACCGAAGAGGGTTACAAACCAAACTCCACCTCTCACTAGAGGGAGCAAACACAAGCCTCAACCTCTACCAAAGAGGGAGCAAATCAATCACCCGATCAACCTCTACCAAAGAGGGATACAACAAAATCAAGGGTGTACAACAAGTGGTTTCTTTCAACCACAAACAATCTCTCTTTCTCTTTTTCCACAAAACAAATGATCCTAATAGATTAGGATAGAGGATAGCTCAAGTGTGGAAAACAAGTGTTTTGATTAAAGAAAAACTCTTGGGAAAAATATCAAATTGATATAGAAATGAAGGGCAAGAAATCAATTCCCAAAAACTTGTTTTCTTTGAAAATAACAAAACACTTAAAAACAAACAAGATGAATCTTTTTGCTCTTTAAACTCTTTTAAAAACTTCTTTTAAAAACCAGAGAGTAGGGAAAAAATAGCTCAGAAAATCTTGGCCAAAACCCTAAAGAAATGGGGTTTATATAGGCCCATCAGAAAACTAGCCGTTAGGCTGATCTGGCAGCCTGACAGGCTACCGGTCGGCCGGCCCGGCCGACCGCCAACGGTCAGAAATGTGACCATTGGGGCAACCCGGTCGACCGCCCGGTCGACCCAAACAAACAGAGAGCACTGCTCTCAGGTCTGGTCGGCCGCCCGACCGACCGTCCCTGTGTCTGCCAAACGTGCACAGGCTTGTGCACGTCGGTCGACCTCATGGGTCGACCGGCCTTAAGTGCGGTCGACCCGTGCGGTCGGCCGACCTGGCCTGTCAGCCACTGTTCTGGGACAGAAACACATGTTAAAAATATTTTAGAAAATCTTTTTAAGTCTTGTAAAAATACCCAAAAATAGTTTTATCATTTTGCATTGATATATAAATATGTGATAAAAAGTTTGGCTCAAATATCAATCAATATGAACTATTTTGTGTTTTAACATTTTTACCAAAAATCAAAACATGTAATTTTTATCAAACTTTGATTTTTCAATACATGAATAGGATAGTCAAAATAAGTTTGTATAAGTCATGTAAGCATGTATGTATAACTAGAATACATCTATTATACATATAAACCATTTAAACTTGTTTTGATCAACTATTCATGAAAACTGAAAACCAAACATAAAACGTGTGTGTTTGTGTGCACTTGAGCATATCAACTATGCTAAGCTTTACAAATGGATCTAAACACACTAAACTAAATTAGGATACCTAAGTCTTCTTGATGACCTCCATCTTTAAGTAGACTTGATCCCAACCGTAATCCGTCGAGTGCAAAGGTATGATCTTGATGCTCGGGCACGGGAATCACCAAGTGAAGGCTTCCAAACTCATCTTTTTGAAGCAATCACCAACTAATATCTTGATCAATGATCTGTAACTAAAATCACAAGATAATTAGTAAACATAACTACATGAGTTAATCATCATCAAAACTAGGGTGGAAGGCCTTTGGGCCAACAATCTCCCCCTTTTTGACGATGACAAAACTCATAGAGTTATATATGCATGGATTAAAGTTAAGCTTCAAAGAAGCTCCCCCTTAACTCATGCATAAACACATAAACAATAGATATGCAATAAAAGCTCTTAAACATGAATGCATACATAGATATGCATAAACAATAAAAGGTTCTAAATACCAATGAAATGTTCAAAAACAAAACATGCTCTAGAAACCAATTAAAAATTAAACTAAATTAAACTTAATATATGCAAAACATAACTATGCATATATAAATCTCATAAACTCAAAATCTTTCTCCCCCTTTTTGTCAATCATCAACAAAGGGGTTAACAATCAAAACAAAACAAAATTTTCTCATCCTTTTTAATACAAAGAATCAACCATCAATAAAGGGTTAAATGCAAAACTAAATCAATACATTTTTCTCCCCCTTTTTGTCTAAAACAAAAACAAAACCAATTAGGGGTGACAATCAATTAAGGTACCAATTGAAAATATGTCAAAGAATAGCATCTTGATACCAATTGAAAGGAAACAAATAAAAAAAATATTGATACCAATTTTAAGCAAAACACATGAAAATCTTGATACCAATTTGAAATTTAACATAATGAATTTTGAATGTCCAAACAAAAATTTTGATACCAATTGTAAATATTTTTCATTTTGAACATATGATACCAAATTTAAATTTTCAATTATAAAGTATGGAGTACAAATACCAATTGAAACACAAAATCAAATTTTCTCCCCCTTTATGTAATACAAACTAAAACAATGCGTTGGCTTGATACCAATTTAAAAGTAATCAATTGAAACAAAATTGAAGCTCAAGCTTAGCATAAACACAAACATATATATGTATGGAAAATAGATACCAATTGAAATTGATATTCTTTGAAGTGCAAGCATACATATACAAAAACATATGAGTATACAAAAAGGTTAAAATTGATACCAATTGAAAGAATTCAATGATACCAATTGAAATAACAATAAGATCAAGTGTATACATCATATTTCCTAGACTCCCAATCATGGTTCAAGTTTTAAATGATTTTCATTTTAAAGCATACATGAACATGATCTCCCATCCAACCTCCCATTGAAGGTAGGGGTTTTCAAAAATAGATTTAAAAATAAGCTTTGTTTGAAAAACTCTATCAAAATGAAGAATACCGTAACTAGTTAAATGGAAAATCTTTTAAATTAGTACGAAATCCTTCAAGTGAGGAATAAACTAAAAATAATTTTCATAAAACACATGTAAATCACATAGCACTTAAAAACACTCAATGTTCAATAAAGTCCATACATGCTCATGAAAACATACTCATGAGAAATATTTTAAAAATGTTGAGTGTACAAGTAATGTGTGATATGGCATTATGAAATTTCCAATTAGGTTCAAACTTCCTTGAAACAATGAAAATCATCAAAAACTTATTTAATCTTCAAGGTATATGTATGTCTTATGCAAACTAAGGTATACATACATATCCAAACACAACGAGTCCACAAAGATATATGCATGAAGGCACGTGGCTCAAAAGGATGTATATGTATATTAATAATTTGGATAAAATAGACATATACATGAAGTTAAACAAATAAACACGAAATCAAGAAAAACTAAATTTTCACCAAAACAAATTTCATTTCAAGGTATATGTATGAATTGTCAACACAATAAGTATACATACATATCCCTAAACACAATTGAGTCCATATATATAGATTTGCATGAGAGGCAAATGACTCAAAGGGTATACATGTATATCCTAAAGTTTGGCAAAATAAACATATACATGAAATGAAAACTCGTAAAACAAATCCAAAAATAGGAATACAAGTTTAAATGTATGGATCATCAAACTAGACTATACTAGCACATCTAATGGGAACAAATAAGCATTCAAGCTCAAACATATATAGATTTATTTGTGGCCTACTATATGCACAAATATAAATCCTAGTTTTAATGAAAACTAACACTTAAACAAATATTCAAATCATGAAGCATCAAAAATAAGATAAAAATCATCATGATAAACATAAACATGATTATTATGTAAATCCACATGTTATTAAACCTATGATAAACATGATAGCTAAACAAACGGTGAGAACACAAAATAATAGACTATTAAACATGGGTGTCTCAAAATGCTAAACATGTATGTCAAGGATTTAATAAACATGGCGTTATCATAATAATCTACAAACAATAAAACATGCTATATATGATAAACATGAAAAGCATGCAAACATAAATAAGGAGTTAGAGACCGTTACCAAAACCAATGAAGGCACTTCTCTAGTACTCCAAACCAAGATGGTCATCTCCACCAAACTTTCCTTGAATGTAATGCATCTAAATTGTTCTCTTTAAGCACGGAACGCATCCACTCCAAGGTACGGCAACTCTCACGTCAAGTGAGAGCCCACACCTACATCAAAAATACGAGGGGTAGTCTTTGGTACCCATATCTTATTGGGTCCATGGGGTTAGTACCTTCTCTAACCCAAACAAATTTATTTGCTAAATTACATTATGTAATCTATCAAAGCAAAATTTAGCAAGGTGGCCCTTATGTCCACAATGTGTACAAGTGTACACATGAGCATACATGTGATGGGTGTGTCTGTGTGAAGCATGTGTATGCCGTGGAGGGTGTGCATGAAAAGATGGAACTTGTTTCTTTCGAACCAAGGTTTCCAAACGTGAGTGGTTCATGGCACATTGGCTCATAGTGGAGCCCAAACAATCCACTTTCTTCTTCAACAAACAAATATCATCATTAATCTTAGAAGAAGAAGTGCATGGAAGGGGTGATCTAGGTGAAGCTACCCTAGCATGGCAAACATGAGAAACAATATCATTTTTCAAAGATTTTATTTTATTTAAACAAATTTCTAATTCTTTTGAAATAAATCAATTTCTCTTTTTAAAGAATTATTTTCTTTTAAAACAAAATCAACTTTTGAAGATAAAAACTCATTTTTCTTCAACACATTATCACAATCATTTTTATTTTTCAAAAACTCATTTTCTTTTAGGACAAGATCAAGTTGAGATTTTAATGAATCCCTCTCATTAGAAATCTCCTCTTTCTCTTGCAAAACATTGTTAAGTCTAGAAATCAAATTTTTATTATCATTGTTAAAGCCTAGACTTTTCTTTTTCAACAAATTATATTTTTCAATTAATTTTTCACAAACTATAGATAGTTCTTCATTCAAAGCATGGGGATCAACATAATCATCACATGAAGAACTAGCATCAAAACTATCTAGTTGAGTTTCCGATTGTACCTCAAGGGAGTCATTCCCTTGGATCATAAAGCATTGTTGTGGCTCGGATTCTCCACTAGATTCCTCCTCTTGTTGGATTGGCAATTGAAGCTCGGAGGTGGTGGTTGTTGTCAACATATTCCACACTACAAATGCAGAATCAAAGTTAGAAACACGTAAAAGATATTCTTTAGGAAGTGTGCTTCTAATGGCCTCAAGGGCTTGTGCATTGGCCCCTATATGCTTGCTATCACTAAGGAAGGATTCCTTGGTAATGGCAAGGTGAACCTTGTAACCTAGGGCTTGTAGGTACATGGACATCCTATACTTCCAAACAACAATGTTGGAAGGGTCAAAACTAGGTGGGGTCATGAAGTCCATGGTAAACTATATGAGTGTGCAAACAAGCAATTGCAAACAATAGATTAGTAAACAAATGGATCTCACTCCTAGGATGTTAAGCCTAAGTATCAGGAGCGTTGGCTCTGATACCAATTGAAAGTGCTCTAAGGCCACTTGAAAGCACACCTAGAGGGGGGATGAATAGGTGTACTTGCTAATCTAGAAACTAAATGCGCTAAATGCGGAAGCTAATTCAAATTTTGCAATCACACTTAATACAACCAACAAGTGTAGCCGAATTCCCCGTGAAGAACTCTGGACTAACTCCTCTTGATTCCCCTTGAATGGGTTGAGGTGCTATGTGAAGCTCTTGCGGTTAAGTATAAGTGAGGCACACACAAGCAATCCAAGCATATAATGAATAAGCAATATGAATCAATGCAAGGACAACATAAGCAAATAGATATGAATGATATGAATGATGCTTTGCACAATATAAAGAGAGAGAGGGTTAGAGAGACAATGGATCAAATGCAAACACAAAGATATGTTTCGAGGTTCGAGCCCCTAGCTCTACATCCCCGCCTATACCACCGTGTAGGATTTCCAATCCACTATCTCCCACCGAGGGAACCTCTACCGAAGAGGATTTGTTACAACAAAGGGAGTACCGAACTTCTCTCTCAAACGCCGCCTCACAACCGAGGGGTAGGCCCGAAGCCAATACAACAACCACAAACACCTCTACCGAAGAGGGTTACAAACCAAACTCCACCTCTCACTAGAGGGAGCAAACACAAGCCTCAACCTCTACCAAAGAGGGAGCAAATCAATCACCCGATCAACCTCTACCAAAGAGGGATACAACAAAATCAAGGGTGTACAACAAGTGGTTTCTTTCAACCATAAACAATCTCTCTTTCTCTTTTTCCACAAAACAAATGATCCTAATAGATTAGGATAGAGGATAGCTCAAGTGTGGAAAATAAGTGTTTTGGTCAAAGAAAAACTCTTGGGAAAAATACCAAATTGATATAGAAATGAAGGGCAAGAAATCAGTTCCCAAAAACTTGTTTTCTTTGAAAATAACAAAACACTTAAAAACAAACAAGATGAATCTTTTTGCTCTTTAAACTCTTTTAAAAACTTCTTTTTAAAACCAGAGAGTAGGAAAAAATTAGCTCAGAAAATCTTGGCCAAAACCCTAAAGAAATGGGGTTTATATAGGCCCATCAGAAAACTAGCCGTTAGGCTGATCTGGCAGTCTGACAGGCTACCGGTCGGTCGGCCCTGCCGACCGCCAACGGTCAGAAATGTGACCGTTGGGGCAACCCGGTCGACCGCCCGGTCGACCCAAACAAACAGAGAGCACTGCTCTCAGGTCCGGTCGGCCGCCCGGCCGACCGTCCCTGTGTCTGCCAAACGTGCACAAGCTTGTGCACGTCGGTCGACCTCATGGGTCGACCGGCCTTAGTGCGGTCGACCCGTGCGGTCGGCCGACCTGGCCTGTCAGCCACTGTTCTGGGACAGAAACACATGTTAAAAATATTTTAGAAAATCTTTTTAAGTTTTGTAAAAATACCCAAAATAGTTTTATCATTTTGCATTGATATATAAACATGTGATAAAAAGTTTGGCTCAAATATCAATCAATATGAACTATTTTTGTGTTTTAACATTTTTACCAAAAACCAAAACATGTAATTTTTATCAAACTTTGATTTTTCAATACATGAATAGGATAGTCAAAATAAGTTTGTATAAGTCATGTAAGCATGTATGTATAACTAGAATACATCTATTATACATATAAACCATTTAAACTTGTTTTGATCAACTATTCATGAAAACCGAAAACCAAACATAAAACGTGTGTGTTTGTGTGCACTTGAGCATATCAACTATACTAAGCTTTACAAATGGATTTAAACACACTAAACTAAACTAGGATACCTAAGTCTTCTTGATGACCTCCATCTTCAAGTAGACTTGATCCCAAACCGTGATCCGCCGAGTGCAAAGGTATGATCTTGATGCTCTGGCACGGGAATCACCAAGTGAAGGCTTCCAAACTCATCTTTTTGAAGCAATCACCAACTAATATCTTGATCAATGATCTGTAACTAAAATCACAAGATAATTAGTAAACATAACTACATGAGTTAATCATCATCAAAATTAGGGTGGAACGCCTTTGGGCCAACATGAACCACGCGTTTTGTGTCTGCATGGATGCGGGTCTCGCGTTTTGGAACAAAAACACGGACCTCGCGTTTAGACATTGAAACGCACGTTTGAAGAATGTGGGTCTCATGTTGCTTCAGAGAAACGCGGGTCTGAATCTCGTGTTATATATCTGCAAAATAGATTGCAACTATAGAATCTTCAATTTGTTGTCGATGGGCGCGACGCCTTCATCGACGTTCAGTATTTCAGTTGAGTCTCAAGGGCTGCTGAGAACCCCCGACAACCTGAAATTGTGGAGCTGAAGAGGAGAGAGAAGGAGGGATTGACCTCTATCATTATTCTGTCTTTAAGTTAACATACTGGCCCTGTGAGTCTCCTGAAAGACTTTGACGCGGGCCGTGTGGGCTACGCGAGAGGTTTTCAAAACCTCGCTGAACATGGCGCTGCTTGTGTTGTAAGCAATAGCACAAGCCATCTTTGGAGAAATCTCCAAAGTGACTTGAGAGCAGGTCCCCGAAGAGACTTTGCGGGACTATAGCGTTGCTTTAGGCTTTTAGAGCCCAAAGAAAGAAACTCTTCAAATTCCCTTTGGTCGAATTCGATGACGATCGACTCGACCGTTGATCCAAGAGCTTGACGTCAGCTTGCGCCACGGCTTTCTCTTCGATAGAGAAACTAGTCTCCCAGAAAGTCGCCATCTTTTGTTTCTTCAGAAAAATCTGAAGTCAAATTCTTATTAATTGCAAAAAAAATTACAACGAATACAATCCGATTACATAAGAGGAGAGGATATTTGAATCTTCCCTTTGTTTAAAGCTGGGTTTTTTTGTGTGGCGATGGAGAGTGAGTCTTATTTTCCGTTAATTAGCCAAAAAACAAGCTTCTCTTAGATCATTTAAGGATAAAAAATAACTCCACTTGGACAAAGCAAGTGTTGGAATTCTCCTTTGAAGAAGAATTCTTTATTTCTCTCTCTCTTTTTGAATGCTCAAAGTTTCTAAACTTTGTAGCTGTTTTTCTCCTTTTAAAAAAAAGGAAACAAAACCCCCTCCTCAAACAAAACCCCCTCCTCCTCAAGTGCTTTCATAACTATTTATAGGGGTATTCAGGGGTAAAATTATCCCCGAGAATTAATCCATAATGGAGATTAACTTTTCACATTATGTGGGTGTTAATTGACCCAGTAAAGGGTAGTTACAATTGAAACGCGACCCTCGCGGGTTTTATTCTATTGTTGAAACGTGGAGCTCGCAGGCTCACATTTGAATTGAGATGCGAGTGTAGCTAAACTCTGTGTTTAGGTTGAGACGCGGGTCTAGCTGAGCTCTAAGTTTGAACTGGAACGCGACCCTGGCTGAGTTCCACATTTGAACTGGAATGCGAGCTTAGCTAAGCTCCACGTTTGAATTAGAACACAGACTTGATTGAGCTCCGCGTTTGAGTTGGAACGCGAACTTGGTTGACCTCCGCATTTGAATTAAGATGCTGGATAGGCTGAGGTCCATGTTTATAATTGGGTGCGAGGTGCGCGTTTGTATTGAAATGCGACCTTCTCGTTGGAGTGAAGCCTACATTTGAGGACTTGTCTTTTATTGATTTTTAGATAGTTTACAGTGGACCTGGGCATGGTTTTTTTTGGACTGGCCTGCACTCAGTTCTCTTTGAACCGGGTGCGAATGCGGGCATGCATAAACTGAAGCCCGCCCACTTCAGTTTTGAAGCTAGCGTGGATATTGGGTTTGGGTGTAACCTAACCCTACTTGGTGCGCACCCCGCCTATTTCTAGAAACAGGTAGTTAACTCTAATGGACAGAACGGTCCTGACAAGAATCATTCTGAGCGGTTCTGTTTGTCAGAACTGTTGTGATGGTTCTATCAAAACAGTTATGACAGTTCTATCCAACTGCAAATCAGGAGCGCTATAAATAACGCTCCTCTCGACCCTTTCCTACACACAGAATCAGAGTCAAATCTAAGTAATCCTCATGCAGAAATTTTGACTTTCCTTCAATCTCTTCTCTGAGTATTTCACTTATAATTAAGACAAATATTCTCTCTAAAATTTGTCATGGTCCAAGAATTTGTCTACTTCCAATTAGTGAAGGTACTGATTAATTTTGGTTTGACCATACAGTTTATTTGTAGTGCTATTTAAATACTATGAAGGAGTGTTGTATCTTGGGAGACCAGT
>JAVJIF010003384.1:0-185000 GCA_038442645.1 Agave tequilana | reverse complement strand
ACGGTCGACCGGGTCGGTCGACAGGCCTCCTGCCAGAACTGGCGTGCACGCTGTGCACGTCGGTCGACCGGCTTAAGCCAGAACAGAAACTTAGGGATTTAAAACTTGGTCTTTTTGGCTAAAATAAAATCCCATAAAATCATGAAAAATCTACAAAAATAGTTTTACCAATATACTTTGATAAACAAACATGCTTGCACAAAATCAAGGCATGTTACAAATGATTTGGACTATTTTTGTAATATGGAAAAATTGGCTCAAATGAAAACAGTATTTTTCCAAACTTGATTTTTTCAAACTTTGTTTTTCCAAAACTTCACCAAATACAAAAACAAGATATTTAAACAACTTTGAAAGCATAGGGTGTGTGGAAGCATAGGGTGTGTGGATATGATCCACTACACAAACATGGTGAAATATCTATGTTTTTGACATTAAGCTCTAAACATGATTTTGGATAAAAGATATGTAAACTTGAAAACCAAAATCCAAACATGTAATCTTTTGTAAAAACAAAACTATCAAGAGTGTGTGTGTGTAATATATACTTGAGCAATCCACCAACTATTCTATCCTTTACATTTTATCTAAAAATAAATCTTCTAAAAACAAACCTAGACTCAAGTCTTCATCTTCTTGAAGTCTTCACTTGAAGCCTTCTTAACTTGGTCCAAACACCGTGCTAGCTCCAAAACTTGACTTTAAATCCTTTGTTGAAGCTATGCACCTACTAAGATCTTGATCATAAATCTGTCACTAATTAACACAAGATCATTAGTACTATAACTACATGAGTTGATCATCATCAAAACTAGAGTGATGGCCTTCGGGCCAACAATCTCCCCCTTTTTGATGATGACAAAACTCATGAAGTTATATATGCATGGATTAAAGTAAAGCTTCAAAGAAGCTCCCCCTTAACTCATGCATCATAAATAAGCAATTAAATATGCAATGTATGCTCAAAACATGTATGCAAATGAAGAGTAAACATGCTAATCAAGCATAAAACAAAATCACAAAATCTTTTTCTCCTATTTGCAAAACAAAACATATATGCATAAACATAAATCCTTTAACCACAAAAGCATGCATAAATACCAAATACCTCTCCCCTTTTTGTCAATCATCAACAAAGGGGTTAAAGTAAAAAACAAAACCAAATAATTTTTCTCTCCCCTTTTTGTCCGAAACAAAAAAACCAAAGAAGGGGTAAACTAAACTAATCAATAAATGGTTAAAATAAAATAAAATCCCATAAAATCATGAAAAATCTACAAAAATAGTTTTACCAATATACTTTGATAAACAAACATGCTTGCACAAAATCAAGGCATGTTACAAATGATTTGGACTATTTTTGTAATATGGAAAAATTGGCTCAAATGAAAACAGTATTTTTCCAAACTTGATTTTTTCAAACTTTGTTTTTCCAAAACTTCACCAAATACAAAAACAAGATATTTAAACAACTTTGAAAGCATAGGGTGTGTGGATATGATCCACTACACAAACATGGTGAAATATCTATGTTTTTGACATTAAGCTCTAAACATGATTTTGGATAAAAGATATGTAAACTTAAAAACCAAAATCCAAACATGTAATCTTTCGTAAAAACAAAACTATCAAGAGTGTGTGTGTGTAATATATACTTGAGCAATCCACCAACTATTCTATCCTTTACATTTTATCTAAAAATAAATCTTCTAAAAACAAACCTAGACTCAAGTCTTCATCTTCTTGAAGTCTTCACTTGAAGCCTTCTTGACTTGGTCCAAACACCGTGCTAACTCCAAAACTTGACTTTAAATCCTTTGTTAAAGCTATGCACCTACTAAGATCTTGATCATAAATCTGTCACTAATTAAACACAAGATCATTAGTACTATAACTACATGAGTTGATCATCATCAAAACTAGAGTGATGGGCCTTCGGGCCAACAATCTCCCCTTTTTGATGATGACAAAACTCATGAAGTTATATATGCATGGATTAAAGTAAAACTTCAAAGAAGCTCCCCCTTAACTCATGCATCACAAATAAGCAATTAAATATGCAATGTATGCTCAAAAACGTATATGCAAATGAAGGAGTAAACATGCTATTCAAGCATAAAACAAAATCACAAAATCTTTTTCTCCTATTTGCAAAACAAAACATATATGCATAAACATAAATCCTTTAACCACAAAAGCATGCATATATACCAAATACCTCTCCCCCTTTTTGTCAATCATCAACAAAGGGGTTAAAGTAAAAAAACAAAACCAAATAAATTTTTCTCCCCCTTTTTGTCCGAAACAAAAAAACCAAAGAAGGGGGTAAACCAAACTAATCAATAAATGGTTATATGCGATATACATTCATGAAGAGGAAGACGGTAAAGTAACTTCCTACACATATACATTACATGAAAGAGGAATGACAAGCCCTAATTCACATAACGTATAATATGTAATGCATAAGAGGAGATGTGAAGCTCCCCCTACACACGTGTACCACATAAAGAAGAGTTGTCAAGCTTCTCAATATACAATACACTCAACATGAATCTATATGTAGAAAAGATGTTAAGCTCTCCTTGCATATAGGCAATATAACTCAAAAATTTGAATTTTTCTTATAAAACAAAATTTTGAATTTTCTCAATAAAACAAATCTTGAGAATTTTTCTTAAAATTCTTATTTTCTTATCATAAACAATTTTGTACTTTAAACATGTAAAACAATTTTAACTCAAGCACAAATAAGTCATATATATGTATGAAAAATGAGTATACCAATTGAAATTGATACATACATATATAAGAAAACAAAATATGAGTATATACAAAAATAGAGTCAAATTGATACCAATTGAAACGATTCAATGATACCAATTGAAACAATAATAGGATCATATGTATATCTCATAAACATTGAAGAATAAATAACTAGTTAAATTAATTTTGAAAAACTAGTTAAAGATCCTTCAAAAAAAATGAAACCAAATCATATGTATTTCATGAATCATACCAAATACATAAGAATTGACACTCGATGTATAAAGCTCAAAAATATGTTCATGAACCAAAGTCATGACAAACAAATAAAGTGTGAGTGTACAAAGATTATGTAAATAGCATTTTCATGAAATTAATCGATGAAGCCCAAAACACAAATATCATTTTATCAAACAAATCAAAAATTTATTTTTCATTAGAAACAATAAACTTCTAGGTATATGTATTATTTTGTCTAAATCTAACAATATGCATACATATCCCAAACATAAAAGAGTCTATTAAAGGTGTTTGCATGAAGGCAAGAGACTCACGGGTATACATGTATATTTATTAGATTTGAATAAAAATTACATATACATGAAGTAAAACATTAAAATAGGCAAAACAAGTGTAAATGAGAGAATCATTAAAACTAGGCTATACATGTGCATATAGTGGGTACAAATGAGCATGAAGTGCAAACATATATGAATCAATTTGTTTCTCACTACTTGTACATGTATAAATTCAAGTTTTGATAAAAACTACATTTAAACTAGTATTTACCACATGAAGCACAAAAACATGAACATGCTATATGATGTCAAAAATGAATAAGCATGTAAATAAACTAAGAGTTTAGAAATAGTTACCAACTAAGGAACTATGTTCCAAAACTCCAAACATGGTGGTTGTCCCACCAAACCTCCTTGATAGTGATGCATCTATATATGTGTCCATCAAGTCCATGTGCATCCACCATCAAGGCACCATTCCTCTCACGACGTGTGAGAGCCCTCACCTACATCAAAAACACAAGGTGGGAGTTTTGGTACCCATTTTTTCTTGGGTCCTTGAGGGTTAGTCTTATAAGGAACCCAAAATTTTTCTTTTTAGCAAAATTTAAAACATGCAACTTATCGAAACAAAATTTTGGTAAATGGTATTTGCGGCCACAATGAGTACACTTGTACACCTTAGGATGCATATGAGTGTGAGTGTGATCATGATGTGCAACATAAGCATATGCATGATGATGTGCATGAACATGTGAAGTTTGTTTCTTTGAAAACAAAGACTCCAATCTAGAATGGTTAAATGCACATGAGCTCAAGGTGGAGCTCAAACAATCAATTTTCTTTTTCAAAAATTTAACTTCATTTTGATCAATAGAGGTGGTGGCATGTAAAGCATGATCAAAAGTCTTTTCCTTTTTAGAAACTTTTTCTTGTTCTTTTTCAATCATTTTTCTTTTTAAAATATTATTTTCTTGAAAAATAACTTCTTTTTGTTTTCCACCAAAACAATTTTATTTTTCAAAGACATATTCCCTTCACATAAATCATTCAATTTAGAAATTAAGGAAATATTCTCATTTTTCAAAACTTCATTTTCTTTTTCTATGCATGCAACCTTAGTTCAAAATGAATCATTTTCCTTATGCATGCAATCAAATTTCTTTTTCAAATTTTTATTATCTTTTCTGAGCATGTCATATTTCTCAAGTAATAGTTGACAAAAAGATGAAAGCTCATCATATGACATGTTAACATCTTCTACCTCGGATTCGGTAGTTACCTCAAGGGGGTTATCCCCTTGGACCATATAGCACATGTTGGAGACGTTACTTCCAACATCCGAATCGCTCCCCGCATAGTATTGTTCATTTTCGCCAAGGGAGAGGATGGAGTTCCAAACTACAAAAGCTGAATCAATATTAGAAACCCTAGATAAATAATCATCATGTAGGGTAGATCTTAAAGCATGTAGGGCTTTTGCATTAGCATCAATATTCTTACCATCTAAACAATAAGCATTATTAGTTGTGGCAAGAAAGACATGAATGCCTAGGGCTTTGAGGTACAAGGACATCTTAACCTTCCAAATTTGGATGTTAAGAATGTCAAAAGTGGGTGGTGACATGAAGTCCATGGTGTGTGATTGGTAGTGAAAATGCATAATTGTCATCATATTTACTATCACATTTTCACATTTATTCATATAATAATGCACATTTACTAATATTTTGTTATTTAATGTGTGCAGGCCTTGAGTATTAAATTAAATAAAGAATTAAATCTTAATGAAGCCCAAAAGCCCATATCCAAGCCCAAGTCCAAGCCCAGGTGTAAAAGTGCAATTACAAGAAGTCAAAAGTGCAAATACAAAGTGTAAAAATTGCAAATACTATAAAGAGGGAAAGGATAGAGTTCTATTCAACCCTAAATGCCTGGGGGAAGAGGATAAATAAGTGTGCAAGGATGAGATTCGTTTTTGAAGGAATTTGGATAAAGGGTAACTTGATTTCTAAGTTATCTCGAAAATCCAATATGAAGAGTCAGGATGCAGATTCTAGAAGGAAACGCCCAGATGGACGGACCAGAGAAGGCCACGCGTGAAAGCGCACGGCCAAAGATCAGACTGTTGCCGCGGAAACGCGGCCCAAGCCGCGTTTCCGCGGCAATCCTGCCTTATCCATCTACCAGTTTTCGTGGAGGAGTTTATCCGGGACTCTATCACCTTCTGCACCTATAAATACCCCTGCAGGCGCAGCAGATAGGGCATCCAGGGAGAGATTAGGGTTTTCTTTAGCTATTTCTTTAAAATTTTTGCAGGTTTGTAATTTCGTTTTGAGTACATTGTGGAGGAGAAAGAGCTTGTATTTGGGAGACGTTTTTCGAATAAAGGTTACCTTTTTCCCATTTAATTCTCTGCTATTTAATTTTGCTTTTATTTTGTGATCTCTCTGGTTTAGTTTTTAATCTGCGATCTTCTTATTTATTTGTTTTCTTTCTTTCTCAACTCTTCTTATTAAACAACATAAAAAAATTTTAAATAAATTGAAAAGATAAAAAAAAATGATGATGAACTAATTTCCTATTGTGGTTTGCTGAAATTTTTAAAGCAACCCTAGAGCAGTTAAGCATTGATCGGATTGATGACATTTTTTTAGAAACCCTAGGTTTAAGGTAGAATGCTTGAAGACTAAATGATGATTAGTTTCATAATCTAAAGTCACACCTTTAAGTAATTTTTCACATTTCATGCTTAAGAACTTTGACAACATAACTTCAAGGTAAATCTTCTCTTACGTTGTGCTTAGATGTTAAGATGAAAACGTGTTGGATCTTTAGGAGTGTCGCTAGTAAGATTCTAAAGTTTTTTTTTTCTTGCTTGCATATCCTTTAGAAAACCTAGGATAAAGTCCATGTATTCCAATATGATGATCAATATCCTTAACTTGCACTATGGGTTGTGGTAGAAGATTAGTAAAACCACATCTTTACATTCATATATATATCTCAAATCTAATCTCTTTTCTCATATTTTGAAGATACAGAGGAATCGGCCGAAAAGCTTGCATCGCATCCTTCCTTGAGGATCACGACCCGCTTTGGCCCTTGCTACAGCGGATAGCATTGAGACTAAGAACTCTACAACTGATTCTTATTATTTATAAATTCTTAAACCTCAATCAAAATTTTGGCGCCGTTGCCGAGGAAGGAACGGCACGATTTTCTCAAACTAATTATTTTTTATTCTTTCAGTTTGCAGATACAGAGAATAGGAAAACAAAGCAGCAGCGAGGACACATAGCAACTCTGTGCCTCTGCCCTCGAAGGCAGAGCAACAGAACCTACTTCTGTGCCGCGCAAACGCGGCAAAAGCCGCAGAAATGCGGCACTAGTAGTCTACTAATTAATTTTTCTGCAGGTTGCTCAGAATTGCAAATACTGCTTACTGCTGTGATAAATTTTCTCTGTGATCATTCTGCAACTGCTAATTAATAACATTAACCCATTTGTTGATAATAAAAAAAATTAGACTCTTGCATTTAGGGCACGTGTCTATTTTAATTTTTTTTAATTCTGTTGAAGAGTGCTGGCGACAAGGTACGTCTGCATTGCATATAGATTAGGAAACACTCTTAGCTGTTTACTGCTTTTTGAGTGATTACTTTTCTACTGCTTTACACGTACACAAAAATATCTTAAGGGCATAACCCATAAACAAGATAAGGTAGGGATTTCATCACCCTCCCTTGGCCCACAAATTATATCCGTCACACTCACAACCCTAACCTTAAGTAAAATTTGACTAGACGTTGGCCCTAGGTTAACTCAGACTCAATAGGAGATTGACCGAAGGAGGAAAATTGTTCGAAATTAACTCTTGTCAAATCGGTGTCTAGGCAGGGGATTGAGGGCCGAAAGCCTGAAGAATGGTGGTTATTTAATTAAGGAACGTCTCTGACGGAAAACCTCCCACCGGTCTTGCCACCTACCTGGCCGATTAGCTTGTGGTTAACGTCGACAGTAGACCTCCTAAGGACAGTCTAAAGTTAGGAGTCGTCTAGGTCAAGGATAACCCTAGAATAGGATTTTTTTATTTGTTTTCTTTTTTTGGTTGATTGGGTGAACTTGTTTGCTAATTGTGCATGCCCGCTTGGTCGAGAGACCCACTTACATCCAGGTTAACTAGAACTAGTTCACCACCACCCGAGCAAAAGCCCGACTCACACATGGCACAACCACAGTCACTCCAAGATAGGATCTATCCTATCAGGACCTCTCTTCCTTCTTGCATCAAGCTTAACGATGAAGGTGTTGACATTTGAGCTTAAGCCACAATACATCAACACCCTTCCGAAATTTCATGGACATGACTCCGAGGATGCATACTTCTTCATAAGGAATTTGAGGAAGTATGTCTCATGATGAATATTCCTAAGTTAGGAAAAGATGACATCAAACTTAGGTTTGTCCCCTTTGCTTTGAAGGATTTAGCAAAGAAATGGCTCTACAATGTAGAGGTCGGTTTCTATATCTTCTTGGGATAATTTCGTTAAGGCCTTCTTAAAGAAATTTTATCCCATTCACAAGACTGCACTGATTAGGAAGAACATCTTACAGTTTAAGCAAATAGCCAATGAGCCTTTTTGAAAATATTTCAAACGTTTTAAGGACCTCCTTGCTCAATGCCCTCACCATGGGATAGAGAAATGGCGACTTTGTCAAGTTGTATATGATGGATTAGAATATCAAACTAAAACGTTGTTAGAATCCATGTGCCAAGGAGGATTTATGAAAAAGAACGAAAATGAAGGATGGCTATTGTATGAGGAATTAGCTGAAAATACCATCCAATGGGAACCTACTCCAAAAAAATTTAGGACTAATGATCCTACTTCTTCTAAAGGAGGTATCCATTCCATTGAGGCCAACATAGCAACCGATGCTAAGTTAGCTGCTGTTATGCGAAGACTAGAGGCTCTTGAAACTAAAGAGCCAGTCTCTGTGAACCAAGTCAGCCCAACATCTTCAGCGGGCTGTACTTATTGTCAAGATATGAACCATGTGTTCGAGGAATGTCCTGTCTTCATCGCGCATCAAAGCTTGCCTGAACATATGAGTGCGGCCTTCACAAGGCCCGCCAATAATCCATATTCGCCCACCTACAATCCCGGTTGGAGAAACTATCCCAATCTTTCATGGGGCCCAAGCAACAATGATCAAACTAGGCCCAAATTCTCCAACAATTTCCAAAATCCGCCCTATCAAAATCCTCCACCTTCTTTCCAATATTCACAAATGGAAACAAGGCTCTCCAATATGAAAAGAAAGGTGGACACTCTTGTTAAAAGCAACGACACGCTGGCTCAAGTCTTGACTAGGATAGAGATGCAAATGAATCAGCAAGAAAGGCAAAAGGGTACTCTACCTAGTCAACCATTCCCAAACCCTAGGAACTCTAGTCAAGCTCACTTGGCTGAAGAGAATCATATGAGTCAGTGCAATGCGATTCATACATTGCGGTCGGGAAAACAAGTTGATAACCAAGTATCAACACCATCAAGTTCTAAACAAGCATTCAGCTTGCCTGATCCCACTCCATCTCAACTTGATGCCAACAACACTAAAAAAGACAAGGCAGCCGAAGATATGTACAAGCCCATCGCACCCTACCCAAATAGGCTTAAAGATAAGCAATGTGCACAAATGGATAAGGTACGCGAGATTTTTAATCAAGTCAAGATCAATATACCTCTTCTTGATGCAATCCAACAAGTCCCTAGTTATGCTAAGTTTATTAAGGACATGTGCACAAAGAAGAGAAAGACTAATGTGCCCAAGAAGGTTTTTCTAGCCACTAACATTAGTGAGCTATTGTCCAACCAGATCCCTGTCAAGTATAAGGACCCTGGTTGCCCCACCATCTCTTGCACAATAGGTCAAACTGCAATTAAGCATGCACTTCTTGATTTGGGAGCAAGTATCAACTTACTCCCCTTCTCTGTCTACCAACAACTTGGGTTGGGCGAGCTTAGTCCGACTAAGGTTACTATCCAATTAGCTGATCGATCCGTAAAAATTCCCAAAGGAGAAATTACAGATGTGCTCATCCGAGTTGGGGAGTTTATCTACCCAGTAGATTTTATTATTCTGGAGACCGAACCTGTATCCACTCTTCGGTCTCAAACTCCCGTTATCTTAGGGCGTCCGTTCCTTGCAACTGCAAATGAGATCATAAATTGTAGGAATGGATCCATGAGGTTGACCTTTGGAAACATGACTAAAGAGGTCAATATCTTCAACCTGGAAAAACAATCTCGTAAGATAAAAGACCAAACATTTGAGGTAAACTTCATTGAGAACATTTGTGAAAAAGAAAGTGAAAAGGAGTCACTATTTCTTGACAAGTTATTTGAGGATATATGCGATTTTAGTGATAAGACGACACATGTTGGGGATTATAATTTTAGAGTTCCCTTTAAAAACGAAGATTTGATCTGAGTATCTTCAATGAGCCAAGCACTGAAATATCGCATGAGAATATAGTTCAAGAACCTCCGATTGACTTAACTTTCGAAAGCCTCTTTGAAAAAGAACTCCTGTGTTTAGATACATCGATTAAGGAGATGTTGGTTAATTATTCACTTCCAGAAAAAGTGTTGATTTAAGTTTTGAGGAGATGTACGGAACTGAGCTAGAATTTCTCGGCATTCATAGTAAGGAAGTTCCAACTGAAAGGCGTGATGAATTTTTGAATAATGGATGTGGACATATGATGAGGAAGAGCCTAAAGAAGATGAAACTGGGGAGAAAGAGAGTTAAAACAAAAATGTTGGTCTCCCATTGTGCCTTATAAAGAGAACCCATTGGAATGATGAGAAACGAGCTAGAGGGATGAATCCTAAGCAGCTCTAGGTGAGAGTGATACATGTGTTGTACATACAATGGTATACTATTATTCTTTGCCTCTCTTTATACTTTATTTCATGCATGTATGCATTCGTTTCATACATTGAGGACAATGCATGAGACAAGTGTGGGGGAGGGTTTACTAACATATAAAAAAAAACAATTACTAACATATAAAAATATATATATATATTTTATTTCTTTATAAAAAAAATTATTATAAAAAGGATAATACTTTGACTTATTTCTTGAAAGAAATCTAAGTTAGTTTTAAGAATTAGGAAAGTCATGATTAGGATTTCGAAAAACTTGGTCAAAATAAATGAATTGTTTAATTTTTAGGTATAGGAGGAGAAATTGAATTAATAATTAGTCTTGATTTTTACCTTAATGAAATGTGCATTCCTAGTGCATATATAGGATTCCAAAACAAAGACCCTTGTGCCTCATAAAAAAAAAATATAATAATATATATATCACTAATTAAGCTGGATACATGTACCTCAAGAAGCATAAGTGTTCACGCCTAAAGGTGATTTTCTGAATAAAATAAAGCCCTTAGTTTTGTGGCCTAGTTCACTCGAATTTGAGTCCGCGGGGTGTTTTCTCACCTGGTGCCCTAAAACCTACTGGTTTGGGAGCCACCGACTTTAAGTTCGCTACATGGGTGGATTAGAAAGCCTAAGAAAATTGAGAAATATTGTACATGTATTAACACATCTATTAGTCAATTAGTTAGGTATGAGGGCCTCAAGAAGCCTTGATACTTACACAAAAGAAAATTAGATGAGTTATACATGCTAAAAAAAAAATTAACACATCTAATAGTCAATTAGTTAGGTATGAGGGATCCAAGAAGCCTTGATACTTACACTAAAGAAAATTAGATGAAGTTATAAAATAATAAAGAGGCATGAGAGTCCAAGTTAAGGAATTCCTAGCAAAATTATAAGGATGCATATGACTTAGGGTAACGAAAAAGACTATACAAACATTCATTTTTGATCCTTACCTAAAATAAATAACAATTCACTTTATTAAAACTAAGTTTAAGAATGAATAAAAATGATAATCCTAAAACTTATAGACTACTTAGTCTCTTCTAATATATTTCAAATATTTTCCTTTTATGGATTTTGTGGGTGTAATCCGCTGAAAACCCTCACGAGACAACACTCGTCCTCTAGGGTAATCTAGGGGTTTAACGGCTTGTTGCACGTGCTAAGTGCAACCGTGATTCCTACGAAAGTGAGTTAGCTAGATTAGATTTTCTTTTTATTTGATTTTACTCGAGGACGAGCAAAAAGATAAGTGTGGGGGTGTGATTGGTAGTGAAAAATGCATAATTGTCATCATATTTACTATCACATTTTCACATTTATTCATATAATAATGCACATTTACTAATATTTTGTTATTTAATGTGTGCACGCCTTGAGTATTGAATTAAATAAAGAATTAAAACTTAATGAAGCCCAAAAGCCCATATCCAAGCCCAAGTCCAAGCCCAGGTGTAAAAGTTCAATTACAAGAAGTCAAAAGTGTAAATACAAAGTGTAAAAATTGCAAATACTACAAAGAGGGAAAGGATAGAGTTCTATTCAACCCTAAATGCTTGGGGGAAGAGGATAAATAAGTGTGCAAGGATGAGATTCGTTTTGAAGGAATTTGGATAAAGGGTAACTTAATTTCTAAGTTATCTCGAAAATCCAATATGAAGAGTCAGGATGCAGATTCTAGAAGGAAACGCCCAGATGGACGGACCAGAGAGGCCACGCGCGAAAGCGCGCGGCCAAAGATCAGACTGTTGCCGCGGAAACGCGGCCCAAGCCGCGTTTCCGCGACAATCCTGCCTTATCCATCTACCAGTTTTCGTGGAGGAGTTTATCCGGGACTCTATCACCTTCTGCACCTATAAATACCAGGTGCAGCAGAGAGGGCATCCAGGGAGAGATTAGGGTTTTCTTTAGCTATTTCTTTAAAATTTCTGCAAGTTTGTAATTTCGTTTTGAGTACATTGTGGAGGAGAAGGAGCTTGTATTTGGGAGACGTTTTTCGAATAAGGTTACCTTTTTCCCATTTAATTCTCTGCTATTTAATTTTGCGTTTATTTTGTGATCTCTCTGGTTTAGTTTTTAATCTGCGATCTTCTGATTTATTTGTTTTCTTTCTTTCTCAACTCTTCTTATTAAACAACATAAAAAAATTTTAAATAAATTGAAAAGATAAAAAAATGATGATGAACTAATTTCCTATCGTGGATTGCTGAAATTCTTAAAGCAACCCTAGAGCAGTTAAGTATTGATCGGATTGATGACATTTTTTTAGAAACCCTAGGTTTAAGGTAGAATGCTTGAAGACTAAATGATGATTAGTTTCATAATCTAAAGTCACACCTTTAAGTAATTTTTCACATTTCATGCTTAAGAACTTTGACAACGTAACTTCAAGGTAAATCTTCTCTTACGTTGTGCTTGGATGTTAGGATGAAAACGTGTTGGATCTTTAGGAGTGTCGCTAGTAAGATTCTAAAGTTTTTTTTTCTTGCTTGCATATTCTTTAGAAAACCTAGGATAGAGTCCATGTATTCCAATATGATGATCAATATCCTTAACTTGCACTATGGGTTGTGGTAGAAGATCAGTAAAACCACATCTTTACATTCATATATATATCTCAAATCTAATCTCTTTTCTCATATTTTGAAGATACAGAGGAATCGGCCGAAAAGCTTGCATCGCATCCTTCCCTGAGGATCACGACCAGCTTTGGCCCTTGCTACAGCGGATAGCATTGAGACTAAGAACTCTACAACTGATTCTTATTATTTATAAATTCTTAAACCTCAATCAGTGTGTGTACAAATAATGTGATTAGCCTAAAAGAGGATCTTTAACTCTAGGTTGTAAGACCCAAATTCAGAGCACTTAGCTCTGATACCAATTGAAGGATCACCTAGAGGGGGGGGTGAATAGGTGATGCCTAATCTAATGGTCACTAAATGCCAGATAATGCGGAAGTAAAAACTATTATGACCTAAACAAACTATTTAAACTAAACACCACGTATAACACAAGAGTGTAGCCGAATTCCCCGTGAAGGGCTCTGGACTAACTCCTCTAGATTCCCCTAGATAAGGGTTGAGGTGCCGCGTTGGCTCTCTTGGTTAAATACAAGTGTTAGCAAACAATCCCAAGAAAGTATATCAATTAAGCACACAATATATCAAGCATGTAAAGATAAGACAAGTAATAGCATGCAAGATATAAACAAGAGAGAGAGAGAGAGAGAGAGAGTGAGCAATCGCAAACACAAGGGATTTGTTTCGAGGTTCGAGCACACTTGCTCTACATCCCCGCCTTCGACATACGAAGGATTTCCACTATAATCGATCCCACCGAATCACTCGGTGCCGCAACACCTACAACTCTCGGACTCCCTAGTCCGTACACACCGCAAGCCCACCGGCTCGCCGAGGCCGCATCTCAAACAACAAGTTCGCACCCGAACTCGAAACACCGCGGACACAACCGTCTGCTTCCTCAAAGTACAAAGATGAAGTCTTTGGTGATCACAACACTTTGATCACCTAAAAACAATCTCACTACAACACTCCTATAGGATGAATAGCAATGGATGGCTCAAGTGTTGTGTGAGAAAACAAGGAAAGAGATGATGGAGGAAAACTTAAGAAAATCTCTTTTAATCACTCTTGATAAACTCCCCTTTTGATTGGAAGTATTAGCTCTCAATTTTGTGGAGAAAAACCTCTTGAAAGAGTAGGAAAAACTGGCTCTAAAACTCTCCAAAAATCTTAATCAAAATAGCCCCCAAATGCCCCATTTTATAGAGTCTGAAAAACTAGCCGTTGGGGTCTGTCAGGCTTGTCGGTCGACCGCCCGGTCGACCGGCCAACGGTCATATTTCAGACCGTTGTGCCATCGGTCGACCGGTCGGTCGACCGAGGCCAGGATACAGAGAGCAAGTCTCTCTGTCCGGTCGACCGCTCGGTCGACCGGGGCCTTTCCAAAGAGCAGAGCTCTCTGGACGGTCGACCGGGTCGGTCGACCGGCCTCCTGCCAGAACTGGCGTGCACGTCTGTGCACGTCGGTCGACCGTCCGGTCGACCAGCTTAAGCCAGAACAGAAACTTAGGGATTTAAAACTTGGTCTTTTTGGCTAAAATAAAATCCCATAAAATCATGAAAAATCTACAAAAATAGTTTTACCAATATACTTTGATAAACAAACATGCTTGCACAAAATCAAGGCATGTTACAATTATTTAGACTATTTTTGTAATATGAAAAAATTGGCTCAAATGAAAACAGTATTTTTCCAAACTTGATTTTTCCAAACTTTATTTTTCCAAAATTTCACCAAATACAAAAACAAGATATTTAAACAACTTTAAAAGCATAGGGTGTGTGGATATGATCCACTACACAAACATGGTGAAATATCTATGTTTTTGACATTAAGCTCTAAATATGATTTTGGATAAAAGATATGTAAACTTGAAAACCAAAATCCAAACATATAATCTTTTGTTAAAACAAAACTATCAAGAGTGTGTGTGTGTGTGTAATATATACTTGAGCAATCCACCAACTATTCTATCCTTTACATTTTATCTAAAAACAAATCTTCTAAAAACAAACCTAGACTCAAGTCTTTATCTTCTTGAAGTCTTCACTTGAAACCTTCTTGACTTGGTCCAAACACCGTGCTAGCTCTAAAACTTGACTTTAAATTCTTTGTTGAAGCTATGCACCTACTAAGATCTTGATCATAAATCTGTCACTAATTAAACACAAGATCATTAATACTATAACTACATGAGTTGATCATCATCAAAACTAGAGTGATGGGCCTTCGGGCCAACATAAAGAACACGAGAATTTAATATGGTTCGGACCAAACTTGGCCTACGTCTATGGGGAGAAAACTTGAAAGAGCTTTATTTAATAACTTAATACAAAGAGATCTAACCTTACTCTTGATGTAACAAAAGTATTCACCTTTCTCTTTAATCTAGATCTAGATTACAAGAGTATTACCTTACTCTATGTACCTTCACTTTGCTCCTCTTTTACTTAGCTTCCTTCTGATCTCTTTGGTGTTCTCCACCTTTTTCTCCTTGAGGTCAGTATTTTTTTGTGTATTATAATGCTTGGTTACAACCTTTATTTATAGAATTTTATAAAACAACTCCTATTTGGACTATGAGATGATCTTGGCCGTTTGATCTTGAAGAATTTTAATCAATCCTATTAGCTGAAGCCTATTTGTACTCCACCAGAAAAGAACCTGAAAAAGAAATTGAATCGGCTTCAGAAAATACCCTGTATAGTCGACTAGTACTTTGGCGTAGTCGACTAATCCCTTCTATTAGTCGACTAATAGGTTTATATAGTCGACTACTGTAAACTGCTTCTTCTTTGTATCTTTATATGTATCTATCCTAGTCGACTAGTAATTATGATTAGTCGACTAGTAATCTTTGTTAGTTGACTATAAGTTGACTAACTTTTCTTGATCTGCTTCTCTTCTTCTGCTTCAAGCCATCATCTTCTCCAACTCGATTGGATCTTCTTAGACTATCATCCCCTCTTGAAAATAAAGCAAAATCCTAACAATTTTCACCTTTACTTACTTTTTAAGTCTTTAATAAAACACCTTGAGATTTTGAATTACAACCTTGATTCTTTAGTTGTAACTGTGTCGTGAAATCTTAAACACTTGCCCCCTCTCCCCAGGGCCTTTAACTGATTTATCACCATCGCTTGGGTTATCTTGGGCCTTGCCTGAATGCACCCTTTCTCCTTCTCGAAACACTTTGACGCCTGAATGCACCCTTTCTCCTTCTCGAAACACTTTGACCCGGTTCACGTCCCATTGCAATCTTCCTTGAAGTTCCATCTCGCGATGAACTCCCCTCCAAACTTATCTTTAAAACTCCACCTCAAACTAAGTTTTCTTCCTTCAGTTTGTAAAACCTTCAACGCTTCTCTTCTTCCAGGATTACGCCATCTCCTAGGCTAACTGTGATGATGCCTTTTTACACTTGGATCTGGTATCCTTCTTCGTCGAGCACTCTTATGGATATTAGATTGTACCGTACCTCCAGGACATACAAGATTGCCTCAAGAGAACACACCATACCATCTCTTTATGTAACCTTGACTGTCCCAGTGTCAATGACTTCACAAGCCAAGCCATTCACCATCTTGATAATCCCTTCCCCCTTTGCATCAAGGAGTTGAACAGTTTCTTTTGAAAATATACATGAATCGTACTACCCGAATCAAATGTCCAACTTTTACCTTGATAAGTGTTATCTTTATGGGATTCCATTAATACTTCGGTATCCAATTTATTGGTCAATGCTACGCCTGCCTCCACAGCTTGCCCCTTCTTCTTCAGTCGCTCTTACTGATACTTGCAGTCATTCTTACAATAACCTTCCCTGTGACATAAGTGGCACGCCTTTCACGAGCCCGGACCTTTCTTTTCTTCTCCTCTTCCTTTCCTTGCCACCAAACGCGATCTTGTCCACTCCTCTTAATTTGGCATTTTTCTAATCTCATTAGATAAGAGAGTTGATGTGACCTTCTCCAAGATGAGAGTTTCTTTACCATAGAGGATGGGGGTGACAATGTGATCATACGACTCTGGAAGCGAACTGAGAAGTATCAACGCCTTGTCTTCCTCGTCGATCTTGACATCAACAGCTAGAAGCCCGTTGATGACCTTATTGACGAAGTTTAGATGCTCTAACACCACTGTCCCTTCGTTCCTGCATAGCCCATATAGTTATTTCTTGAGATACAGCTTGTTAGAGAGGCTTTTCGTCATTTACAATATTTCTAATCTTGACCACAATCCAGCAATTGTTTCTTCATCCATCATGTTGTACATCACCTCGTTTGCGAGACATAGTTGGATCATACTTACCGCCTTTAGATCCATCTCCTCTCAATCCTCCTTTGACGTACCTGCAGGTTTTGATGACTTACCCTGCAATGTGAAGAGCCATTGCACTAGTAACGCCTTCAACCTCTTTTGCCATAAGCCAAAGTTTCCTTTGCCATTGAACTTCTTAACCTCGAACTTTATCGTAGAATTTTCTATCTTTGACATATTGTCTTTCGTCAACGTTTAGCTCTGTTTTGAAAGAAAAGAACAATATTTTGATATATTTTTTTGTAAGAAATTAAGTTAATTTTAAGGAATAGAAAAATCATAATTAGGATTTCTTATACTTGGTCAAAATAAGATGACTTGTTTGATTTTCAGGGTTAGGAAGAAAATTGATGAAAGTAATTTAGTCTTGATCTTTACCTTGAAGAAATATACACATTTTATACACTTACACACTTAGGGTTCAAAAACAAAGATCCTGATGCCTTATAAAAAATATATATACGTATATCTATGAAAAATAAACAAATCTAATTATTGATTAGCTAAGTACTTTGGCCTAAGCAAGCCTTGATATTTATGCAAAAGATAAATAGATAAGTTTCATATATATATATATATATGTATATATATATATATATATATATATATATGTATATATATATATATATATATATATCCTCTGATTAAGCTGGATATTTGTGCCTCATGAAGTATAAGTATTCACACCTAAAAGGTGGTACTCCATGGTTTCGCGATTTACTTTTATCGGGTTCTGGATTTCCCGTCTCAGCTCTTGGATTTGACGAAACGGCCTTTGATTTTTTGCTTTAACCAATTGATTTGGGAAGATTCATTTTAACCTATTTTTAACCTCTCTGATTTGCCATGATATGTCCTAATTTTTATTTTTAATTAATTCTGAATTAAATCAGAATTTGATGGGCTTTTGGGCTCGTTTCTTTTCCCTTTCCTTTAGCAATGGGCCTGCATTTTATAAAGAAAAACAAGACTTATTAATAAGATTTATTAGATAATAAACATGGTAATGTGACAATATATATGCAATATATGTGACCGATCACTCTGATATCAATTGTTACTCCCGGGGTCGACGTTTGCGGAACTTGACAATATGACAATACTTGTAAAAAAAATGATTGTAAAGAAAACTAGAAATACCTAAATAAAAGAGTAATGAGAAAGAACACGAGAATTTAACATTGTTCGACCGAAACATGGCCTACATCCACGGGGAGAGAACTTAAGAGAGCTTTATATAATAACTTGATACAAAGAGATCTAACCTTCCTCTTGATATAACAAGAGTATTCACCTTCTTTCTTAATTTAGACCTAGATTACAAGAGTATTACCTTATCTCTATGCATCTTCACCTTGCTTCTCTCTTTCTTAGCTTTCTTCTGATCTCCTTGGTGTTCTTCACCTTTTTCTTCTTGAGATCAGTATTTTTCTGTTTATTATAACACTTGGTTACAACCTTTAATTATAGGATTTTACAAAATAACTCCTATTTGGACTATAAGATAATCTTGGCCATTGGATGCTTGAAGAATCTTGATCAATCCTATTAGGAGTTGATCTCCTTGATCGTGAAGAATTTTAAACCCTTTAATCTTTAGAAAAAACCCTTCATTGAATAGAACTAAGTTCTATTCGTACTCCACCAAAAAAGAAAACCAGCGCCTGAAAAGAAAACTAATTCTGCTTTAGAAACACGCCCCATATAGTCTACTAGTACTTTGTCTTACTTACTAATCCCTTCTATTAGTCGACTAGTGGGTTTATATTATCGAGTACTGTCAACTACTCCTCTGTATCTTTTCTTGTATCTGTCCTAGTCGTCTAGTACTTATGATTAGTCGACTAGTAGTCTTTGTTAGTCGACTAACTTTTCTTGATTTGTTTCTCTTCTTCTTCTTCAAGCTATCATCTTCTCCAACTCAATCGGATGTTCTTGGACCATCATCTTCTCTTGAAAATAAGGCAAAATCTTAACAGTATGCTACACACACACATATGTCTTCGTGTGAGAAACTTTCTTACATGAAGACCGTGAGAAAATCATATAAGAGCGATCATGTGGATGATCCGAACCGTTCATCTTGTTCTACATTATTTATTTAGACTATCGATAAAAAATTCAGGCGATTCCGAACTTTTTGCGTATGCAACAAGTGGTTACAAATCATACGTTACATTTACAAAACATACGTTATATTCGTCGTAGAATAAAGATGTCATTTGATGCATGGATAAAAAAACTCGGAATCGCGTGATTTTTATTAGTAGCCTAACTAGAATATGTAGATTAAGATGAACGGTTCGGATCATCATCAGAAACACTCCTACATAGTTTTCTCACGAAGCTTATTTTGAGAAGTTTCTCATTTGAAGATTTTCTTTTATATATATATATATATATATATATATATATATATATATATATATATATATATATATATATATATATATATATATATAACACACACACAGATTTGTGTCCTTCCAAAAGAATTTGAGCTCGAATCCTTCCCACTCAAATCAACCCTCCAACATTCGAATACAAGATCCACTCCATTGAAGTTGATATATATTATTTCAAGTATTTATAAACCAAAAATAAAGTGTTTTTATACTTTTTACCCATTCATCAAGCGACGTAAAATGTACGGCCAAATGTAATGAGTTGGTTATATCTATGTCTTTAGACATACAAATTCTCGATCTGGCCATTTTATTATGATCTAAATTTTAAAATCCCTACAAACCAATTTTAGTTAGGTTTCAAATGTTCTACACCATTAAACTAACCAACTCACTATTTAGGCCGTCTGTTTTTTTCCTACTTGATAGATGGGCAAAAAGAATTAAAATCACTTGATTTTTTGTTTATATATACTTGAAATAATAAAGATCAACGTCAACGGAATGAATCTTGTATTCGAGTGTCGGAGTGTTGAATTTGAGTGGGAAAAATCCTGGCTCAAATTCTTTTGGAAGGACACAAGTCTCTCTCTCTCTCTATACACACACACACACTTATACATATATATATATATATATATATATATATATATATATATATATATATATATATATATACACACACACACACACATATGCATATGTATATGTGTGTGTGTGTGTGTGTGTACACACACACACATATATCAAGAGAGATAATATTTCTGTTGTATTTTGTATTGTTATTTATAATAATTGAAACAGTTGACCTTTACTTTTTCTCTCTAGGAGAAGAAAAGTCAAGAGAAGGAGAAGAAAAGTAAAGAGAGAAAAAGCAAAGTAACAAAATATGAAGATTAATAAGTCAAACAAACAGGAAGGGAATTCATAAAAAATTCCCCTCTTTCATAAGCAAAGATACTTTGGATGTCACTTCAATTTGCGATCAGTGCCATTAATGGGAGGTGGAATTTTAGACGTTACATTATACTAGTACACTAATTAAGCCACAATAATGCAATAGCATGCGGTTGATTATAGATGGGAGAAAACGACGTATATTTACTACAAATGCTCACCACCAATTAGGAGCTTGCATGTGAAATTCATGTGGTGCATTTAGATTAATTAATTTAAATTAATGTCATTGGTTTGACGTTGTAATGTCCAATCATAACTCAAGAGTTGTTGCATACAAATGTATTAAACAATTTTAGATTCATCAATTAGAAGCACCAACTTAGTGATTGATGACTTGTCGACTCGTTTCTTCACATCAAAAGTTAAATTATTGGGTTTGTGACTATTTTGTTGTTTTCATTGACAATAGAAGACTAATTTCCCCCTCCCTCTTTCAGTTATATTTATTATTTGCCTAGGAATATAGTCTTGGGATACAGTCATGCTACCCTTTTTGGTGTTCCATGGATTTTTTTTTTCTTTTCTCTTTTTTTAATGTATAATCTCACATATAATTATTTTTAGATTAAAAATTTCCTCTAAATATTTAGCATATGTCGGTTGATTTAAATTTGTGATTATTTTTGTCAAATGTAAGAAACTCTTTTATCAGACTGACGAGCAACTTAATTTACATTGTAGATACTTTATAGTATACTACACTTTAATCAACACTTTATAACAATCATAATTTTTCATAAAAAAAATTATAGTCGATTTTTTACTTGAATCAATGGAGAAGAAAGAAATGAGTGAATGAAAAAAATATAGACGAGCACATATGAAATGTTCTGAATCCAACAATTTACAGTAAAGCATCTACCTTAGATTTGTGATTTTTTTCGTCCAATGTAAGAAATTGTTTTATATTATAGACTAAGTAGGAGCTTTACATTGTAGATACTTTATAATATGCCATGAACACATTACCATACTTCTCATACATATTGCAATCCAAAGTATTCTACACTTCACAACAATCGTGTTTTCATTAAAAATTATGATTGATTTGGACTTTAGGCTCGAATCAATGACGAAGAAAGAAATGAATGAATGTGAGAAAATATAGATCACCACAGATGAGATGGCTCCAGCTACTTTATATGACAAGTATAACAAATGAAATTAATTTTTAAAATTTTTAATTTATATCATTCATTGGTATTCTTGGTTGCTAATATCTTTAAATCTTTTAAGAAAGATGGTAGCCTTACATCATAGTTATCTTTTAATCGTTTTTTTCCCTACTCAACCCCAGTGATGGGGGCCAGCATAAAGGCAGGATAATGTCTCAGCGCGCGGGGATCGAACGCGTGATCAACTCGTGAGGAGCCGAGCTTTCAACTCAGAGCAGTCATCATGCCAACCGCGAGAGTTATCTTTTAATCTTTTAAGAAAGACGGCAGCCTTACATCATAGTCTCTATAACAGGAGAAAGCAACCTCGTCTGTAGTGAACAAATTGCATATCTGCCGTCTAAGCAGCAATTCAGACGAAAGAATGCTAAAAAAATAGTCTAATTAAGTTTCGTTTCTTCACATATCATAGATTCCTTCCTCACTCATTGCTTAATCAAGGAGGAAGAGAATAATGCGTGTCAAACAATACAAAACGAGTAGAAAGCAAGCTCCTTGTATTCATTGGTGGGCCCCCTACTTGCCACCTCCTCCTCCACGTGGCACACTCCCCTCCCGCTCCCTCCCATTTCTTCCCGCCAACCCCGCTCACGAGGTGCCCAAATCTCCCTTTCCTCACTTCTAATCATGCATGCGGGTCCCATTAATTCCAGTAATTACATCTAACCCCTCCCCCCATTAAATACCAATCCCCTGTCCCCTCTCTCTTCTCAATCCAAACCTTTTTCCTCTCCGAAAAACCCCCTGAAAAAATGGAAATTGAGGAAATGACAGCAAAAGACAGGAAGAGAGCCACAGGCAAGCACCTCTGGCAAGTTCTACGTGCAATCTACTACATGCTCCACGGTAGCATCTCCAAGCACACAACTCACTTCATAGCCGGCGACCTCCACCTCGGCCGCCTCTTCGACTCTCTGTCGTGCCGGTCGGTGGATCCCAGCAGGGCCTACTACAGCCCTCGGGAGGTCGAGTTCAGCTGCAGCAACACGCCGTGCCACGCTTACAATAGGCGAAGGGGACGGAAACAGGGTAGTCTCGACATTGCACGGGCTTTCGAGATCCTGAACTCACAGCCGGTGATGATGGTGGGTGAAGATTCTGGTGGTTTTGAGTCGGCCACCCCTTCGCCTGCTGCGGTCTGGAGATTTGTGAAGAGCCCTGCGGTGGTGAGGCAGCTGAGAGTGACGGGCTCGCCGTTTCCGATAAGAGAGGAGGAAGAAGAAGAGGGGAGGGAGATTGATAGGGAGGCGGAGGAGTTCATCAAGAGATTTTATGAGCAGCTACGTTTGCAGCGAATTGGTTGATTGTGTAGATGAATTTAATTTCTTTCTCTCTCTTTTCTTTTAATGTATAATTTGTTGTTGTTTTACATCATGCATACATTGCATAAATTGAGAGTTTATTCTATGGCCTTGTTTTGGAAATTTGAATAAATTCATAGTTTTTTTATGGTCTTGTTTGAAAATTTGAGTAAGCTTATACTCTTTTTTAAAGTATATCATTTTATGTCTCTTAAACGTAACATTAGATGGATATAATAAAGTCTTGAGCAGTGGTCGGGTTAAATTTTATTCGGATATTAGAAGATTCTTTTTTTGAATAGATGTACTTTTTAATAATAATTCTTTAAAAGAAATTTATGCAATTAATAGAAATTCTTTTTAAAAATAATAAAAGTATTTCCATTTTTAAAAATATATTTTGGGGAGTTGGTTTTTGGAATTATTTTTAAAAATTGTATTTATTCAAAAATAATAAATATAATTCGTTTTTCGAAAATATTTTTGGAGGAGGTTAGTTTTTGGAATTATTTTTAAAAATTATATTTTTTCAAAAAATTATCATGCTCCCAAAAATTGAAAGTAAATAGGAGGGCAAAACCTAATATCACATTATTATTTCTTTAATAGAAATTCTCTCAAAAAAAAACATATCACATTATTATTCTTCACACTTACTTTACCCTATGTCAAATCGTAATTAGAAAAAAACTCAGCTTCATAATTTTATTCTCTTCAGTCAAATCTTTTTTAAACCAATCACGTGCACTCACGTATCAAGCACATACGAGCTCCTCTGCGGCGAAAAACGCAAATGCCCATAGTAATCACTTCGAAAAAAACGAATCGCTTCGAAAATACAGACTGCTGGTATATAGAGGACTGCGATCATGACCGCAATCTATATAAAATGATATGTTTCTGAGTCTTTATAGGACTGCGATCATGATCGCAATCCTCTTTATGAGGACTGCGATCATAATCGTAGTCCTCACAAAAATGCCATATTTTTTTAGTCTTTATAGGATTGCGACAATGATCGTAATCCTCATTATTAAGACATGTTTCTGAGTCTTTATAGGACTATGACAATGATCGCAATCCTTACAAAATGCCTTATTTTTTTAGTATTTATTAGGACTATGTCGCAGTCCTCACAAAAATACAATTTTGCAGCCTATATTGGGACTGCGACAATGATCGCAGTTCTTACAAAATGCCCTAATTTCAATTAATAAAAGATTGTGACCATAGTCGCAGTCTTCTAATAAAGGACTACGATCATAGTCGCAGTCCTCATATAGGACTGCAATCATGAGTCGCAATCCTCATATCAATATCGCCATCATCAGCAGACCCTCATTAACCCGCATCGAATGATTCCAAATTTTTTTCCAGATCTAAATACCACATCGATCACAAACACGAACAAAACTCATCGCGAGCATCAGAAAACGAAATCTGCAAATGGTCTATCCCAAAAAAATGGTCCAGGGGCTCCGCCCCTTGAGACCAGATTGACCCACGGATTACTCTGTGTAGGGGTCGAGGTTAAGGAGAGAGCAACGTTGGGGGTGATAGGGAAGGGTAAAAGAGAAAATAAAAATATATAAAGAAGTGATAGTTGAGAGGAATCAATTTATGCTAACAAAGATGAGGTTGTAGTGAAGAAAATTATGAAGTTGAGTTTTTTTTCTTAATTATGAAGCAAAGTAAGTAGCTGTAACAAAAATTTTCTATTCTATGATGCAAAAAAAAAAAAATCTTTTTCAATATACAATCTCAATATCATATTTATTTCTATGTTCATCCTCGAGAATTTAACGAGTAATAGATCTACTCTACTTATATAGACATTGGCCTCTAATTAGTAACTTCAAGCCCTAATTAGCACGCATGCTCCCCACCACCCATCACTATAAAGATTCACTAATAAAGAACATTTAGTCGTACTAAAGCCCTCTATTCTTATTGTTAGATCTAATTTTATTCTATATAAGATCTTATACATGCATAGCTTCTTTATCATGATCAAAGGAAAGGAGAGTTTTAGGCATGCCTGATTCCATCACGAAGGAATGCCGAAGGTTGCACGATCTCGAGACACCGGAATTGAGGTCGGAGTTATGGGAGAGGATTCTTCTCCACAGCCACCAAGTTCTCTTCTTTATCCTTAGAGGAGATGAGAGGCTTCCAAGAGAGAGATTGTCATTATAGTAGAGAGGAAACCCTACCCATGATATATATAGCATCAAGGAACCCTGGTTCAACTCATCATAGATCTAGGCCTTGATTTATAACATGAGTTTCACACGTGTAGATTAGTCCCACATTTTAATTTAAATACACTAGTGGTTAAGTGTAATTGAAAACGTGTTTAGATCCAAACCATTTAGGCTTGATCAATTCTTTATTGGGTCAAACAACATAGGTTAAGTGGGTGGGTGCAAATATCCAATTGACTTGTTTAGGCCCAAATTAAATTAGACTTTAAAACATGATAAGTCTAACAATCACCTACTTGGGCCAAACAAGTCATACTGAATAGGTATTATGCATAAATTTATGATGTCAAAACTTTAACCGCCAACAAACCACGTTTCAAAACAATTTGATCCATTAAGTGTCCTGCCAGCGAACATGGTGGTTGTTACCTTCTGTATAATTGAGGTAGGACCTTCCAGATCACAAGTTTTAGAACTCTTAACGACATAGATCAAATAAGGATTTGTGGCATAGAAATGTCCTCTGATCAAATAAGGTACAATTCTAACTACTTTCCACTTTGTGACTCCAACGAGTCTAGCTTTATGACTCCAACGAGTCTAACTTTATGACTCCAACTAAGTCTAACTGCTTCAATAAACTTAAATACGTAAAAGTAGACTTTAGGAAAAGTAATTATAACTTTATTATCGGAATCAACAAATATACATAAAGTGCACTTAGAAATAATGTCTGTTACATGAAATTTCACTCCTACTAAATCAAGATATCATCATGACTAGTCATCCCCATATGAACAATATACTCTAAGAAGATTTTAGGTGGATGTCCTTTAATGAGTGGGTCTGTAATGTTAAGAATAGTACTAACACTATCAACAGACACAATATAATTCCGAACTTTATTATTGATGACAAGAAATTTGATGTCGATATGCTTTGACTTTACTGAACTCTTGTCACTATTGCAGTAGAGATTTATACTCTTATTATCACAATGTGCTGTAATGGCCTCTCGACTAAATCCATCATCTTTCTACAATCAGGAAAATGTAACCTAAAATGGAGTTTCTATTGTCGATACATCCAGCATAATCTGAATCAGTGTATCCAATCAGCTGCAACTGATCAGATTTCATGTAGTTTTCTATAGACATCACATTACCTTCTTGGCAGTCTTCCAATGATCAATCCCAGAATTGATCAAGTATCTGCCAAGTTTCACAATGGTATATGCTATGTTTGGACGGGTACAAACTTGAACATACATCAGACTTCCAACCGCCGATACATATGCAATGTCTTTCATTTGCTCTTTTTATAGATCATTCTTGGGACATTAGAGTAGACTCAAATTATCTCCCTAGAGCATTTCTTTATGCCACATCTATCTAGTACCTTATCGATATAGGTCATTTGTGATAAATCTAATATTCCACATATCTTGTCACATTGAATCTGGATGCCTATCACAAAAGAAATGTCTTCAGAATTTTTCATCTCAAAATTCTTTGAGAGAAAACTCTTGGTCTTAAGTAGAAGATCTATATCGTTACTTGCTAGTAGAATGTCATTCACATATAGCACAAGAAATATAAGTCAACTCTCTTTAATTTATGGTAAATGCATTGATCATTTACAATCTGCTTAAAACTAAAATTGAATATTACTTGATCAAATTCCAAATACCATTGATGAAATGCTTGCTTTAGACCATAAATGAATTTTTTTATTTGCAAACCAAATATTACGAAACTTTCACTTTAAGACTTTCAGGTTGCACCCTACAGATTTCTTCCTCAATGCTACCATTTAAAAAGATAATCTTAACATCCATTTGGTATAACTTTAGGTCAAAGTGAGCCATCAATGCCATAATAATCCTAAAAGAGTCCTTTATAGAAACCGAGGAGAAAGCCTCCTTATAGTCAATGCTCTCTCTTTGAGTAAATCCCTTTATGACAAGATGTGCCTTATACCTTTCGATATTACCTTTCGAATCCGGTTTCATTTTGAATACTCATTTACAACCAATCGGTTTCTTTCCTTTAGGAACTCTACTAAATCCCAAACATCATTGTTCTTCATGAATTTTAACTCATCTTTCATGACATTTGACCACTTAGTGGAGTAAATGTTGAGTTTGACCTCATTCAAGGATGTGGGGTCATCCTTTAGCCTTATGCCAAACTCATGCTCTTGGAGATAAACTATATAGTCATTTGCAATGGCTGATCTCCTCTCCCTAATTGATCTCCTAGGCACTTGTGATTTAGAATTTTCAGGTTCAACCTCATCAGCAGGATCTACTTCAGGATGAACTGTTTATGTACCTTATAAGGATACAACTATATTTTCATCTTAAAATGGAACAACTACTTTATCATTTGGAACAATTATCATGGGTATAACAATATGTTCTTGCTTAAATATTAAATTCTTATGTAGTTGACTCCACTGTTCTGAATTTTCTCCATAAATTTAGCATTATCTGTCTCTATTATGTTCTTAGTGGAGGGACAGGAAAACTTAAAGCCTCTATACCTCTCAGAATACCCTACAAATAAACAACTAACTGTCCTTAAGTCCAACTTCTTCTCATATGGTATATATAGCCGAGCTTCCGCTGGACAACCCCAAACATGGAGATGCTTAATACTGGGAGATTTTTTAGTCTATAACTCATATAAACTTTTAGTTACTATTTTGCTAGGTACTCTATTAATGAGGTAGACAACCGTCTTTAAGGATTCACACCATAATGACTCTAATAGAGTAGTGTGAGATATTATATTCCTAACCATGTCCTTTAGTGTGTGGTTTTGTCTCTTAGCAATACCATTTTGACGAGGTGTCCCTGGCATGGTGCACTAAGCAACAATGCCACACTCTTTCAGAAACTGGCAAATAGTTCTGGACATCTACCTGATCTATCTTATCTGCCATAGTACTTATCACCACGATCAAATCTAACAGCTTTAATTTTTTATTCAGTTGATTTTAACCTTCAGCTTTATAGATTTTAAACATGTCCAGTGATTGAGATTTCTCATGTAACAAGTATAAGTACTCATAACGAGAGTAATCGTCTATAAAAGTGATGAAATATTCGTGATCATTCCAAAAAGTTGTAGGGAATGGACCACAAATGTCTATATACACCAAATTCAAGACACTTGAACTCCTTCTAGCACCAAACTTTCTAATATTTCTTTAATTAATGATCGTTTGGTTCCTAGGCTATTCACATATAAAGATTCAGGATATGAGGCATGAAGTTTCAATTTCTATAACCATCAATCAGAATTTTAGTACCAATAACTTTAGATTTGAAAAGTGAACTAAGTATTTCATTATCAAGAGTGACAATGAAACCAGATCTGTCTAAAATGAAATAGAAATACGATTCTGTCTAAAAGGACGACACATATAAAGTCCCATCCAAATCTAAAACAAAAAAGAATCTAATCTAAGGCTACAAACTCCAACAGCTTCAACTGCAACTTTATTTTCATCACCCATGTATATGTATCGCTCAGCTGGGCTGGGCCTCCTTTGGGTTTGGAAGTTCCGCATTGAATCGCTATTGTGAATTATCTATCCACCTTGTATCAAGTGACACTAAAGCTAAATTCATTCCAAAACAAACATAAATATGAGATATACCCGCTATATAGCCATTTTTGATACTTCATGCAATCCTACTTGAGGTGGCTTACTTTCTTATAGAAGAAACATGCAATGACCTTAGACTTCTTATCCTGCACTTTTGCCACTTAGGATCTACTAATGTAGTGGTGTTTATATTCCTTTCTTTAGTTACACTTTTTATTTTCTTATTAGAAGTGTTACCATGAATGCTAAGTTAGCATTTTCAATTTTTTCTTACTTCAATCTCTCTTTTTTTCGGACACGGTGACTGATGAACTCAATGAGACTCCACTTTTTCCTTTAAGCATTATAAATAATTTTGAAAAAAGGGTTATACTTTATAAGAAAAGAGATTAGAATGAGGTGCACTTAAATCTTTTTAGAGAGTTCTAATTTCAGTACTTTTAGTTTAGAAATAAGATTAGACATTCGCATAATGTACTCACTTATGTTTTTTTGCCGTTGTAGCGCATATTTATCAGCTTGCTAAAATGCGTGCTGGCCTCAACTTTATCCAATTTAATAAACCGGTAGACTATCTTCTTCTTCTTCCTTTTTTCCTTTTCCTTTTCTCAAGCAACTCTTTTTTAGCCGCTCACCCATTTATGTGTTTTCTTGAAATACAGCATTGTATCAAGGCTGAAGGATCGATCCGAATTTGCACACACAAGATGATAGCCGTAATTAAACTTGCTCACTATTGTCTACTTTTAAATTACATTACGAATTGAATTATCAAATTTTAACATAAATTTAAGGTGTTTAGTAGACATTAAAAAATTAAAAATACTTTTGACTTATTATTTTCTAGATTAAATTCTCCGAAAGTATCATGAATTATTAGAGTTTTTCTCAAAAACTGCCATCAACGTTTTTTTCCCCTACAAACAACCACAAAGTTTCCTTTGTATTTGTTTACAAATATCTTCCATAACTCCTCTGCCTAAAATCATATCACGTGTCTAACATGTGAAATTTTGATGAGAAAATTACTCTTGCATGAATAATTTACCACATATATAAATTGTGATTAAGAAAATATTTTAAAAATTACAAGAGTTTCTTAAAGTACAAGATTTATTTTTCAGAAGAAGATGAACTTTTCGTAAACAAAACCTTGTAGATATTTATTTGACATGAAATTTCCTTTACAAAAATGTTATATATTAAAAAGATAAAATATTTTTAAAAGAATGACATTAGTACTTTTTACTTTGGTTAAGGGTGGAAGTGAGGAAGTGAGGAATTGAGGAAGTAGTAATAATTCTCTTTGGAACTTGGGAATTGGTTAGTAAGTTTTCCGGTGTTTGGATGTTGTTGGGAAGTGTGGTTTGGAAAATATTTTGTCTTTTCCGGTGCTTGGATGGTAATGTAAAAGTGAAAGTGGAAAAGTTGACCACAAAGTTGACCGTAAAATAATATTAAAATAAAAATTAATTAAGAAAAATAAAAAATAGATTGTAATTAGAATACAAGTGAGATTTACATGGTTAAAAAATTAACTGTTTTGTGCTACAATTTATTACAAATGAGATTTACATGACCACAAAATTAACTGTAGCACTCTGGAAGTGAGGAAATGGTTGTGTAAAAGAGAAAAGATAAAAGGAAAAGAGGTTTTCTTATTTTCCTTTTCCGGTGTTTGGATAGATAGGGAAGTGAGCAATTATACTTCCCTATTTCCTTACTTCCGCCCACTTCCTTGCAACCAAACAGCCCCGACAAAGAGCAGATGTTAACACCCACCAAATTGATTTAGGCACCTATCAAAATATATTACAAGAGTGCCATTATTATTTTGACACTTTATTTCAGAGAAAAGTTTCTCTTCTTCTTCTACAAATAATAGAAAAAATGTAATTCATTAAGGATCTAAATCCGCTGAGAAAGTGACCCATCTAATATTTAGAGACACAGTTCATTGGAAGAAATGGTCAAAATATGAAGGAAAAAAATCTCAAATCAAACTTAAACCATTGCTGTCTCTGTGCTTGATAGGGGCGTGATTGGTCCAGTGATCGTGAGTGGGCGACTTCAATGGTTGTTGAGTTTGCTCATCGATTATTGTCTCGTTATTTTTTTTTTTAAGTAAACGGCGAGCCAATTATGGCAGCTCATGTTTCATTAATAAGATTTTAATGAGAACACTCAAAAAATATATAAATAGATAAGCACAGAAATCTCTCAATTTGAAAAGTTCAAAAGCACACGCAGATCAAGGAGAACGACAAGTATATATATCAAAAAATATCCAACTGAAGGGACCAAATTGAAGAAAGAACATAATACAATTATTGCGTCGTTACTTATTGTAGTGGTCAGTTTCTGACCCCGTGAGATTACGACATGTGTACATCTATCTCTTGGTGGATGCGTGATGTGAGATTACGACATGTGTACATCTATCTCTCTGTGGATGTGTGATGCGCAACCCTTTCCAAAACCTTTGAAGGAGAGTTTCAGTCCCAGCCAAACTCCATGCAGTGAAAAATAGTTCAAAGATTAGAGATATAGTCAGTTACAAGTACCCCTATCTTCAGGTCCTAGTTACAACTCGGAAGCAGATTGACCATATCAACAGCTGAACGATGATCTCTGGGTAAAGACGAACGTGAGTGCTATCAATTGAAATCAGGATGTTCGGCTCCAAACCGTCTCCATGATAAACAGTTAAGTCGGGATAAGATGTTCAGTTAGATGAGAATCCTGCGATCTTATCCAAAAACAACCACCGTATAAATAGAGAACCCTCTCCTACGGGAGGGAGGACGATCAATTAATCCAGAAACCCTAACACTAGAGATCAAGCAACCACTATTGTAAGTTTCTTGAATTATAAGGAATTCTCTCTCTATGGTTTTTCCCTTTTGGGTTTTCACGTAAATCTCTATGTTTTTTTCTTGTTTGATCTCCACAATTCACCCTTTAATTTCTGTCAATTAGTACGTGGATAGCTCCTCCTGAAATTACCCATTCGGTGCATTCATTGAGATGTTTCAGTCCGCCCACTTAAGTTCTCCTTATCCAATACCCTGACCTTTCCTCAAAACAGCCTCACACTATTGAGATGGCTCCACCAATGAAAAACGTCTCTCAGGCTGTAGTCACTGCCCCCACCGCTCTGAAAGGAAAGGGGAAAGCAATCGAAGTCACCGAGCCTACGAGTCGTTGGACCAACCTATCCATCATCCACGTCCATGCCGATGAAGATTCCCACTCTACCTTTGCCTCACCAAGGGGGTGCTGGCTGCAGGACCCGAGTCCCAATACACCAGCGAGCAACTCCTCCATATGCTTTTTTCAGCCTACAGAAGCAGATGGAGGATCAGCAAGTAGAGATAATTCGACGATGGATGCTCTTGAAAAAGACGCAGCGGATCGTGTCCAAACACGATTACTCAAACAAGTCGATATACTGTGAAAGTCGCAGTCTTCCCGTACCGCCAAAGAAAGAGCTCAGACTCTCCCATCACCCCAGCAAGACTGGGAATCCGCGCAATCCACAGGGAACTCAAAGTGCGACCGATCGGAGACTCGCGACGATGATGAGTGCTTCAAGGACTCAGAGCATCTCGGAATCCTGAAGTTCGCTCGCATTGAGGATATCGCGGATCTAATTCGGAAGCGGCTCAACCAAACGGGCCAGCAATTGTCAAAAGGAATGGAGCACAGCGGGCTGAGGCCTTCTGACTCATCACTGTTAGAGAAAATCATGCACTCTGTTTTCCGAGAAAGTTTATGATGCCCACATTCGAACACTACTTGAAAACCTCCTTCATTTCCATCAGTTCAAGGACAAGATGGCAGTCTACACTCACGATAGCCTCCTCCTCTATCGGGCATTACCTTTCAGTCTCAAGAGTGCCACTTACCATTGGCTATACTCACTCCTAAAGAACTTACTCTAAATCTTTGAAGATGTACCTGATGCCTTCTACAACCAGTTCACTTCTCGAAGAGAGTTTCAGAGAAATAGTAATCGTCTCCTCACAGTGAGAATGAAGGCAGGGAAGAGCTTAAAGAACTACGTCAGCTACTTTCAAAGCCACATGGCAGTTGGCGGTTCACATTCAAAAGAGACTTAAGAGTTAAAAGAACTCTGTAAGCCTCTTCAATGGCAGAAATCAAATCAGATGGTTTTACTACCTGAAATGGGGGCCTCCTGCGTGGAAGGACCACCCATTTGAATCTCCGGAGCGACAGCGCTCGAGGACGAGGAAACAGGCTTGGTCTTCAGTGCCATTTCGATCGTGAGATCGGTGTTGAAGATGGTGAAAAAAAAAAATTCAAGCTTTTCTTAGCCTAAGATATAATGCTCAGCGAAGAAAAGAAGAGTCTAATGATGACTCTTGAAAGACTGTTGTCATTTATAGGCACAGTGATCCACAGAGATACGCGGCGCATGGCTCGAGGCCTAATCCCCGCCCGACGCATGGCGTGCGTCTTAAATATGATGCGAATTTTGTGCGTCAAAGGAAAGATGTCCCCTCAACTTCGCCGGACATGTGGCAACGCGCCCAAAACATGGACTCGCGTTTAACAAAAACCGCGTCCCTCCAAAGGTTGTGCCTTTTCAGCAAGGCCAAAGCCGCGCCTAGTCAACAAAGTGATGAAAAACACCTAGAGGGGGGGTGAATAGGTGTAAGTGCTAATCTAGAACTAAATGCAAAACTAAGTGCGCTAAATGCGGAAGCTTAAAACAAATCTTGCAATCACACTTAATACAATCAACAAGTGTAGCCGAATTCCCCGTGAAGGGCTCTGGACTAACTCCTCTTGATTCCCCTTGAATGGGTTGAGGTGCTATGTGAAGCTCTTGTTGATTAAGTATAAGTGAGGCACACACAAGCAACCAAGCATATACAATATATAGCAATATGAATAATGCAAGGCAACACAAGCAATGAATGATATAACAATATGAATGAATGATGCTTTGCAAAAAATAAAGAGAGAGAGTTAAAGAGACAATAGATCAAACGCAAAGGCCAATATATGTTTCGAGGTTCGAGCACCTTGCTCTACATCCCCGCCTACACCACCGTGTAGGATTTCCAATCCACTATCTCCCACCGAGGGAACCTCTACCGAAGAGGATTTGTTACAACTCTAGGAATACAAACTCCTCTCTCAAACAACGACCTCACAACCGAGGGGTAGGCCCGTAGCCAATATAACAACCAACACCTCTACCAAAGAGGGTTACAAACCAACACTCCACCTCTCACTAGAGGGAGCAAACCAATCACCCGATCACCTCTACCAAAGAGGGATACAACAAGAATAAGGGTGTTTACAACAAGTGGTTCCAAAGACCACAAACAATCTCTTTTTCTTTTCTCTTTTCCACAAAAACAAGATCCTAATAGATTAGGATAGAAGATAAGCTCAAGTGTGGAAACTAGGTGTTTGGAAAACAAGCAACAAAGAAAAAACTACTTGGGAAAAACTCTTGTAAATGATATAAAATGAAAGCCAAGACAAATCTCCCAAAATACTCTTTTCTTTGATTTTTCCAAAAACCTAAAACAAATAAGATGAGAAGATTAAAGCCCAAAAACTCTTTTAAAAACTTGTTTTAAACTCTGGAAAACTGAGAATTTTTCTCTTGTAAAACCTTGGCCAAAAACCCAAAGAGATGGGGTTTATATAGGCAAACCAGAAACTAGCCGTTAGGCTGAGCTGGCAGCCTGACAGACTGCCGGTCGACCGGCCGGGTCGACCGCCAACGGTCAGAAATGTGACCGTTGGGCAACCACGGTCGACCGGCCCGGTCGACCCAAACAAACAGAGAGCTCTGCTCTCAGACCCGGTCGACCCGTACGGTCGACCGAGTTTGTGTCTGTCAGACGTGCACAAGTCTGTACACGTCGGTCGACCCTTGGGGTCGACCGGCCCCATGGTGCGGTCGACCGTCCGGGTCGACCGACCGGCCTATCAGCACAAACTTGAGTCAGAAAAAGTGGGAAAAATATTTTATAAAAATCTTTTATCTTTTCTGAAAATCCCATAAAACTTGTTTTAACATTTTATATTGAAACAGAAACAAGTGATAAAAATTTCAAGACATATATCAATCATATCAATTCATTTTTGAGTCTTGCAAATTTTATCAAAACCAACACTTGTATTTTTATCAAAACTTGATTTTTCAATACATGAATAGGATAGTCAAAATAAGTTTGTCTAGCAAGTTTAAAGCATGTATGTATATCTAGAACATATCTAATAAACATAGAAATAAAATAAACTTGTTTTGATCTACTATTCATGAAAACCAAATCCAAAACATAAAACGTGTGTGTTAGTGCACTTGAGCATATCAACTATACTAAGCTTTACAAATGGATCTAAACACACTAAACTAAACTAGGATACCTAAGTCTTCTTGATGATCTTCATCTTCAAGTTGACTTGCTCCAAAACTCCATCCATGGGCTAGGCAATGTGTGATCTTGAAGCTTTGGCCCTGGAATCAACATGAAAAGCTTCTAAACTCCTTGTAGAAGCTAATCACCAACTAATATCTTGGTTAATGATCTGAAACTTAAACAACACAAGATTATTAGTAAACATAACTACATGAGTTAATCATCATCAAAACTAGGGTGGAAGGCCTTGGGCCAATAATCTCCCCCTTTTTGATGATGACAAAACTCATGGAGTTATATATGCATGGATTAAAGTTAAGCTTCAAAGAAGCTCCCCCTTAACTCATGCATAGACAAATAAACATAAATATGCAATGAATATTAAACATGAATGCATAAATATGCATAAACAATAAACAATAAATATGCAATGAATGACAATGCATACCAATTTAAATTTTTCAAACAAACATGAAACACAAATCTTTATGTATTATTGTTATCCATGAACATGGTGATTCCAAAACATGCATACTCAAAATATGTATGCATCAACATGCATAAAACAAATAAATATTTTCTAGATGCTCTAGATACCAAATGAAATATTCAAAACATGTTCTAGAGATCAATTAACATGAAACTATATTAAACTTAATATATGCAAAAACATAAATATGCATATATAAAACTCAAAATCTTTCTCCCCCTTTTTGTCAATCATCAACAAAGGGGTAAACAATCAAAACAATAAATAAAATGAGGGGTAAAAATCTTTCTCCCCCTTTTTGTCAATCAAAACAATAAAAACAATGTTCTCCCCCTTTTTGTCTAAAAACAAAAACAAGGTCAATAAGGGGTGACTATAAAAACATGATATTAATTGAAAATATGTCAATGAAGCATCTTGATACCAATTGAAAGTAAACAAAAATCAATAAATGTTATATGCTATATACATTCATGAAGAGGAAGACGATAAGTTAGCTTCCCTACACATATGCATTTCATGAAAGAGGGATGTTAAGCCCTAATTCACATAACACACATTATGTAATGAATAAGAGGAGATGTGAGGCTCCCCCTACACACGTGTACCATATAAAGAAGAGATGTTAAGCTCTTCAATATACAATACACTCAACATGAATCTATATGTAGAAGAGATGTTAAGCTCTCCTTGCATATAGTCAATACAAATCAAAACTTTTATTTTTTACTTTAAACAAAAATTTTTAGATACCAAATTAAAACACAAGACATCTTTGATATCAAAAGATAGTATTTTTCTTTTTAAGCCATATAAACAATTGAAATGACTATTTTCTATCATAAAGTAAGGGAGTGGAAATACAAGTACCAATTGAAATATGAAAATCAACTTTTCTCTCCCTTTATGAAATACCAACAAAAACTATGCGTAGGCTTGAAATAAGATACCAATTGAAAACTAAATCAATTGAAATAATAGTTGAAGCTCAAGCTCTAGCATAAACAATATTTGTGAAAAATTATATCTTGATCACAAATAAAACAAGTGTATGTGTATGAAATAGAATGAGTACCAATCACCAATAGATGATACCATTGAAAATATACATACACAATAAACACATATGAGTATACAAAAGGATCAAATTGATACCAATTGAAAGAGTTCAATGATACCAATTGACATAACAATAAAAGCATGGTATTACTCATATTACTATACCTCCCAATCAAGGTTCAAGTTTTAAATGATTTTCATTTTAAAAGCATACATGAACATGATCTCCCATCCATCCTCCCATAAAGGGTAGGGATTTTCAAAAATAGATTTGAAAATAGAGAACGTTTGAAAAAATACTACCAAAGTGAAGAATACGAACTAGTTAAAATGGAAATGTTTGTTAACTAGTACGAAATCCTTCAAGTAAGGAATAAACAAAAAAATTATTTTTCATGAAATAAGAAATCCACATGAAATTCAACACTCTAAGCCAATTAAGCATAAATATGACTCATGAAAACAAAACATGAGCAAGCAATAAATGTGAGTGTACAAATAAAGTGTGAATATCATAATCATGAAAATTTTTCATTAACCTCAATTATTCCTTAAACAAGAAACATGAAAATCATCAAAACTATTTAATCTTCAAGGCATATGTATGTCTAATACAAACTAAAGTATACATACATATCCAAAACTCAACGAGTCCACAAAATATATGCATTAAGGCACGTGGCTCAAAAGGATAAACATGTATATCTAATAGTTTGGACAAGATAGACATATATACATGAAGTTAAATAGTTAAACACAAAATCAAGAAAAACTAAATCTTCATCAAAACAAATTTCATTTCATGGTATATGTATGAATTGTCAACACAATAAGTATACATACATATCCCTAAACACAATTGAGTCCATATATATAGATTTGCATGAAAGGCAAATGACTCAAGGGGTATACATGTATATCTTAAAGTTTGGCAATACAAACATATACATGAAGTGAAAACTCATAAAACAAATCCAAAAATGGAATACAAGTTTGAAATGTATGAATCATCAAAACTAGACTATACTAGCACATCTAATGGGTTCAAATAAGCAATCAAGCCCAACATATATAGATTTATTTGTGGCCTACTATATGCACAAGTATAATTCCTAGTCTTAATGAAAAACTAACATCTAAACATATATTCAAAATATGAAGCATCAAAAACAAATATAAAAATCATCATGATAGAACTAAAACATGATCACTATGTAAATTCACATGAATTAGATTCATGATGTACATTATAGCTTAAACAAAAGTGAGAATACTAAGTATGGGTTCATATAAGCAAGTGTGTCTCAAATACTATACATGTATGTCAAGGATCTAATAAACATGGTATTTACATACTAATCCATAGACAATACAAACATGCTATAAAACATCAAAACATGCTATAAATTTTAATTATGAAGGCATGTAATAATAAATGGGAGTAAAGGATTGTTACCAAAAACCGAAGAAGCAACTCTCCTTGTCTTCAAAACATGGTGGTCATCTCCACCAAATCTTCCCTTGAAAGTGATGCATCCAATTGATTTCCTTTAAGTACGGAACGCATCCACTCCAAGGTACCGCTACTCTCACGTCATGTGAGAGCCCACACCTACATCAAAAATAGGAGGGGTGGTCTTTGGTACCCATACTCTTTTGGGTCCATGGGGGTTAGTACCTTCTCTAACCCAAACAAAATTCTTTGCTAAATTAGGAGTATGTAATCTATCATAGCAAAATTTAGCAAGGTGGCCCTTACGTCCACAATGTGTACAAGTGTACACATGAGCATACTTGTGATGGGTGTGTCCGTGTGAAGCATGTGTATGCCGTGGAGGGTGTGCATGCATAAAAGATGGAACTTGTTTCTTTCGAACCAAGGATTCCAAGCGTGTGTGGTTCATGGCACATTGGCTCATAGTGGAGCCCAAACAATCTACTCTCTTCTTTAACAAACAAATATCATCATTAATTCTAGAAGAAGAGGTACATGCATTAGGTAGACTAGATGAAGAAGTTACACTAGCATGACAAACATGTGCATCAATTTTATTTTGCAAAACTTCATTTTTCTTTAAACAAACATTTAAATCATTAGAAATAGAAATAATTTTATTTTTCAAAGCAACATTTTCTTTTAAAACAAAATCAATTTTTGAAGACAAATTTTCATTTTTCTTCAAAATAGCATGGCAATCATTTTTAGATTTTAAGAATTCATTTTCTTTAAGTGCAAGTTCAAGTTGAGATTTCAATGAATCCTTTTCATTAGAAATCTCATCGTTCTCTTGCAAAACAATGTCAAGTCTAGTAATCAAATTTTTATTTTCATTATTAATGCCTAGACTCTTCTTTTTCAACAAATTATATTTTTCTATTAATTTTTCACAAACAATAGAAAGTTCTTCATTCAAAGCATGAGGATCAACATAATCATTTGAAGAACTAGCACAATCATCATTATCTAAGTGGGTTTCTGATTGTACCTCAAGGGAGTCATTCCCTTGGACCATCAAGCATTGTGAGTCGGATTCTCCACTAGACTCCTCCGGTTGATTTGGCAATTGAAGCTCGGAGGTGGTGGTGGTTGTCAACAAATTCCACACTGCAAAGGCGGAATCAATGTTAGAAACACGTAAAAGATAATCTTTAGATAATGTGCTTCTAATGGCCTCAAGGGCTTGTGCATTGGCCCCTATATGATTGCGATCACTAAGGAATGATTCCTTGGTAATGGCAAGGTAAATTTTATGTCCTAGGGTTTGTAAATAAATGGTCATTCTAATCTTCCAACAACAATGTTGGAAGGGTCAAACATAGGTGGGGTCATGAAGTCCATGGCAAACTATATGAGTGTGCAAACAAGCAAATGCAAACAATAGACTAGCAACCAAATGGATCTCACTCCTAGGATGTTAAGCCTAATATCAGGAGCACTAGCTCTGATACCAATTGAAAAACACCTAGAGGGGGAGAATAGGTGTAAGTGCTAATCTAGAACTAAATGCAAAACTAAGTGCGCTAAATGCGGAAGCTTAAAACAAATCTTGCAATCACACTTAATACAATCAACAAGTGTAGCCGAATTCCCCGTGAAGCGCTCTGGACTAACTCCTCTTGATTCCCCTTGAATGGGTTGAGGTGCTATGTGAAGCTCTTGTTGATTAAGTATAAGTGAGGCACACACAAGCAACCAAGCATATACAATATATAGCAATATGAAATAATGAAGGCAACACAAGCAATGAATGATATGACAATATGAATGAATGATGCTTTACACAAAATAAAGAGAGAGAGTTAAAGAGACAATGGATCAAACGCAAAGGCCAGGATATGTTTCGAGGTTCGAGCACCTTGCTCTACATCCCCGCCTACACCACCGTGTAGGATTTCCAATCCACTATCTCCCACCGAGGGAACCTCTACCGAAGAGGATTTGTTACAACTCTAGGAGTATCAAACTCCTCTCTCAAACAACCACCTCACAACCGAGGGGTAGGCCCGTAGCCAATACAACAACCAACACCTCTACCAAAGAGGGTTACAAACCAACACTCCACCTCTCACTAGAGGGAGCAAACCAATCACCCGATCACCTCTACCAAAGAGGGATACAACAAGAATAAGGGTGTTTACAACAAGTGGTTCCAAAGACCACAAACAATCTCTTTTTCTTTTCTCTTTTCCACAAAAACAAGATCCTAATAGATTAGGATAGAAGATAAGCTCAAGTGTGGAAACTAGGTGTTTGGAAAACAAGCAACAAAGAAAAAACTACTTGGGAAAAACTATTGTAAATGATAGAAAATGAAAGCCAAGACAAATCTCCCAAAATACTCTTTTCTTTGATTTTTCCAAAAACCTAAAACAAATAAGATGAGAAGATTAAAGCCCAAAAACTCTTTTAAAACTTATTTTAAACTCTGGAAAACTGAGAATTTTTCTCTTGTAAAAACCTTGGCCAAAACCCAAAGAGATGGGGTTTATATAGGCCAAACCAGAAACTAGCCGTTAGGCTGAGCTGGCAGCCTGACAGACTGCCGGTCGACCGGCCGGGTTGACCGCCAACGGTCAGAAATGTGACCGTTGGGCAACCACGGTCGACCGGCCCGGTCGACCCAAACAAACAGAGAGCTCTGCTCTCAGACCCGGTCGACCCGTACGGTCGACCGAGTTTGTGTCTGCCAGACGTGCACAAGTCTGTGCACGTCGGTCGACCCTTGGGGTCGACCGGCCCCATGGTTCGGTCGACCGTCCGGGTCGACCGACCGGCCTGTCAGCACAAACTTGGGTCAGAAAAACTGGGAAAAATATTTTATAAAAATCTTTTATCTTTTCTGAAAATCCCATAAAACTTGTTTTAACATTTTATATTGAAACAGAAACAAGTGATAAAAATTTCAAGACATATATCAATCATATCAATTCATTTTTGAGTCTTGCAAATTTTATCAAAACCAACACTTGTATTTTTATCAAAACTTGATTTTTCAATACATGAATAGGATAGTCAAAATAAGTTTGTCTAGCAAGTTTAAAGCATGTATGTATATCTAGAACATATCTAATAACATAGAAATAAAGTAAACTTGTTTTGATCTACTATTCATGAAAACCAAATCCAAAACATAAAACGTGTGTGTTAGTGCACTTGAGCATATCAACTATACTAAGCTTTACAAATGGATCTAAAACACACTAAACTAAACTAGGATACCTAAGTCTTCTTGATGATCTTCATCTTCAAGTTGACTTGCTCCAAAACTCCATCCATGGGCTAGGCAATGTGTGATCTTGAAGTTTTGGCCCTGGAATCAACATGAAAAGCTTCTAAACTCCTTGTAGAAGCTAATCACCAACTAATATCTTGGTTAATGATCTGAAACTTAAACAACACAAGATTATTAGTAAACATAACTACATGAGTTAATCATCATCAAAACTAGGGTGGAAGGCCTTTGGGCCAACAAGTGAGAGTTGCGTCTTCACTTCAAAGATCGCGTCCCTCCAGAGGCCGCGTTTCTTCAGCAAATTAATAGATGCGTCCCCACTCCGAGTGAGGATTGCGTCTCTAAAGCAACATGACTCCTATGTCTACAAGACTTGCATTCAGTCTTTACTTCTGCAAATCAGTTCAACAGTATAATAGCACAAGCAGACGACTGTTTACCCCTGATTCAACGGTACGCCAACAATCAGCTCAGAGCACTGAGGAGGTCTGGACTGCGTATCTAGACACTCACCACGATCATCTCTGGTGGCTTCAAAGGGTTTTACAGTACACTCACGAAGACCATACTCTAGACAAGATCGAGCTCAGAGTATCTCAAATGATTGTCAATCCAATCATGAGAAGTATGATTCAACCAGAGTCTAAAGTATTTCAAAATCTGTCCCAGTCAATCGCGGAATATCGAAAACTTTGGAGAGGGTTCTGTAGGCTGTCTAAAAATCACTGAAGACAAGTCGTCAAAAAGCAGAATCCAAACTCCAGACGCAAGGCTAATCATCGCCACCAGCGCAGCACCAAGACGTGAGGGTTGAAACCCGCGTCTCAACATCAAGGCAAGAACCAAGACACGGAGCATGAAAGCCGCGTCTCAGCATTATTGCAGTACCAAGACGCAGAGTCCAAAGTCCGCGTCTCACGTGAAGCTTGACGCAGAATTGGAAGCTCACGTTTCTCAAGCAACACCTCAATGGCAAAACACGAGGCCCAAAGCCCGCGTCTCAGCTGTAACTGCCCTCATTACTGGGTCAATTACTGCCCACGTAATGAGAAAGTTAACCCCCATTATGGAGCATTTTTAGGGGACACGTTTATCCCCTGAAACCTCTATAAATAACCCAGTTTGCTATGGAAGAGGGGTCGGAAATTCTTGGTAAAAAGAACTTCAGTTGTAAGCCATAGAACCACCAAGACCTCCAGCTGAAAAGAAAGAGAGAGTTCAACTCTTCTAACAACTTGCTGCGTACAAGTTCATTTTTACCTACAATGTCTTTTAGATTCTTGATGGACAGGAGCTGTGTTACTTCGTCCACTATCCAAAGAGAGGATTCCCAAGAGGTCCTGACGTTCACCCAGTCAACGGAAAACAAGATTCACTTTCCATTGCCACATCAAGAACCCGGCATTAAACAAAGGGGAGATTTGAGCTTGAATATTTCCCCTCTCTTGTGAAAGGATTATTAATTCACTGTAATTTTATTTACTATCAAATAAAGAATTTATACTTCGATCCCCAATTTTTCCCACCAAATAAGAGATGGCAACTCCGCTGGGGACTACTTTCTCTACCGATGAGCAAGTCGTGGCGCAAGGTGACGTCACTTACATGGGAAAATGGTCGAATCACTCATTGTCGAGTTCGACCAGGCAAAGTATGAAGAGTTCCTCTCTTCCGGCTCCAAGAGCCCTAGAGCGCGACAGTACCGCATGGTTTCCTCGGGGACCCGCTCTCAAGTCCACTCTGAGATCCCTTCAGATACGACTGACAACAAGAGTGCCATGGCTAATCATATCACACGTAACACCCGCGTCAACGTCTCCCATGAGACCCGCAAGGTTTGCGTTGCTGATATTCAGCCTGTTCATGCCCGTCCTCTTCCTCAGTTCTAGGTCACCGGGGGTTCCCATCAACCCGTACAACGTAACCGAAACGCTGAGCGATGATAGAGACGGCGTGCGCGTCAACTACAGGCGCGAGAAGCTGGAACAATTACCTGTCCAATAGATACAGAACACGAGCCTCAAGCTCGCGTTTCTCCTGAACCACGTCAGACGCGCGAAGTCCGCGTTTGGAGACCAAAACGCGAAGCTCACCAGGCTTGCATTTTTGAAGCTCCGCTTCCCAAACGCAACGTTCAGCAGCACGAGGGCTATGCTTCTTCTTAGAGACACGAGACCCGCGTCTCTACAACCAGACGTGAAAGTGAGAAAACCCGCGGATCTCAACCGTCGCTGACCAAACGCAACAATCAACAATGTGAGGTCCGTGTCTCTGCTCAGCAGAGGCACGAGACCCACATTTCGAAGTCAAAACGCGAGAGCTACGCCTGTTATACATAACGCGAGCTCTGCTTTTCTGAACCCTGCGTCTCAGATTCTCGATGTAAGGGTGACTCTCAGAGGATGAAAAGCCCTTGACAACCCGAGGTCAATCTCTTTGATCCCCCTCCCACGGATCTAAGAGATTATTTGATGAAGAAAAGGAGTGCTAATCAGATCACTCTGTCTTGTTGCTATGAACGGCTCATCACGATAATGCTTTCAGAATGCCGCTGCAGCCAACATGCAAGCAAACAGTCGGTGTTCAGATGATTGACCTCAACCTCCCAATCAGCCGAAAGGTATCGCTCCCACAGAAGGAGAACCTTCTCTGACATGGAGTACCCTGAAGTCACTGCAAATTTGATAAGCAGAAGTAGGGGAAAACAACCGGCAGTCAGCTCCGATGAGTCTGACACGGAACCAGAAGGAGTGTATCGGCATACTCGCACTCGGACTGGTGCGGTCGCCCCGATCAACTACAGTGCCCTAGCTCGGGGCATTGAAGTAAATGAATCACATTCCGTCGTTGCAGAATCGCAGGTCTCGAACTCTTCTATAGAGAAGGAAGCTTTCACGTACATGACAAATACTCCTGAGAAGACGGCCGGCGCTTTGAACAACAAGCCCAAGTCCAGAGGGAACTATTCGATATGATTCGTGCTCAACAGAAATCTATCGATTCCCTCAAGCAGATGCTGGCACAATTGCTTGAAGATAAGAGAAAGTCAACTGACAAAACTTCTTCTAAAAAGTCTAAAGGCAAATGAAAAGAAGGAGAAAGCTCATCTTCTGTATATATCGAGGAGAAGGAGCAATCTAATCCTGAGTCGTCTAAATCCTCGTCTAAGGAGGAAGGCAACCCGGACCATGGGAGTATTCATTCTAAAAGAATGAGTCAATTGGAGCAGCGTTTGGAAGCCCTTACTAACCGAAAAGGCCTCCAAGAAGCAGGAGTGATCCGGCTATATCCGACCGAGTGGGACCTTGTTCCATACCCTCCTAAGCTCAAAGCTCCGACCCTACAGGCTTTTGACGGCAAAAGGTCACCGAACCAACATATCTACTACTTCAAGTCTCAGACAGGAAATGTGGTAGATAATGATGTCATCTTAGCACGTTTGTTCATCGGCACTCTAAAAGGGCTTGCCTTTGAATGGTTCATGAAACTCCCAGAAGGCTCCATTAAAAATTAGGGTGATTTGGAGAAGCTCTTCCTGGCACGCTTCTTTGAAGATGACTCGGAGATCACAATGCCTACTCTCCTAGCCATGAAGCAGCGAAAGGGAGAGTCAGTCAAAATATTTGTGGAAAGATTTCGGAGCATGACACTCCGATGTCCTAGCGGTATGACCCTGGCCACCCTGATAGAAACATGCCGTCACAATCTACAAACTTCACTCCTAACCTAAATAGGAGTTGCTGAAAGCCACATCTGGAAGCAACTGATCCAGCAAGGTGAACAGGCCGAAGAAATTATCGCCAGGGTTAGGGCAGAAGAAAAAAACTCAGACCCGAAAAGTCGACAAGGCGCATGCCAGAAACATCTTTTCAATCAAAAAGAAAAGAAAATTTGGCGACGGAGATAAAATTCCCCATCAAACCTCAGCTGGTCAAGGGAGGTGGTTCTTCAAGTCAGCCACGCGCCAACAAGCAGTATTCCTTCAAAGACGAACATGTCGATTCGTTGTTCAAATTACTCAACAAGAGCAACAGATTGAAGCTCCTGAAGCCAGACGTCCTGAAGAAGTCAGCAAGTCCGATAATCCTAACTACTGCCTGTATCATAGGATGCTAGGGCACTCCACTAAGAACTATTACGTCTTCAAAGACATCCTTCAAGCTCTGATCGATGCAAAAGTGCTAAAGCTCCATCCAGAGCAGAAGAAAGTGACGGCTAATATGACATCATTCCTTTAGTTTGGACAACAGTCTAAGCACCATCCAGAGTAGTTCCCATCCCGAAAGGGGAACTGAGAATGATTTATATAGACCCACATCATCAACAAGAGAAGGGTCTTATACCTGTCCCCACACCTCAGGGGAAATTATGTGGGTTCATCCTGACCTTATGGAAGGCCAACAGTGGACTACTATTACCAACAGAAAGTCCAAAGGCAAAGCAAATGCTTTATCCTGCAACGTGGTGTGCGCTTTTTCCCAGGAAGTAGAAATCGATGTTCCCTCACTAACTGATTCGGAAGAGAAAACAATCGTCCTTGCCGCAGAACTTAATAAACCGCTCGTGGCAGAAACTCCTTCGAGTTAGTCATATTTAAAGAAGTATGACGAGATGGTGGCAAGCCCTCTTAAACCTACTATAGAGTCAGCCAAGCCCTCGGCAAAGCAATCAGTTGAGAAGCAAAAAGAGCTTCGGTTTTCCAAGGCTCTCCCAAAGGACAACGCGGAAGGATCCACAACACCTTACCGCTTTGACGTCCTGGCACAATTGGCCAATATCCCGGCCAGGATCACCCTTTACGAGCTCCTGAAACTATCAAAGTCAACAAGAGAAGCTCTAAGCGAAGCCCTAGCTAATGCTGAGGTCTTCATGGCCCAGATCCCGGCTGGACTATAGGAGGAAGATGTAGAGGATTGCCTCCATGCCTCCCAAAATGCCCCCTGCATCACCTTCACGACAGATGACATGCAGGTTAAGGGAAAACATGATCGGCCCTTGTATTTCACCGGGTATATTGGATCGTCTGACGTGAGCCGCATTCAGGTAGATCTAGGATTCACGTTGAGCATCATGCCTCTCTGGGTAATGCAGCACTTAGAGATCCCCACCCACCGACGGAGCGCCACCCAAACTACCATCTATGGTTTCAACGCCAATGGTACGCGCCCAATGGGAAAGATCAAACTCAAATGCCAGATTGGGGATCTAAAATCTATAGTGACGTGCTATGTAATCGACGCCGACACTTTGTACAATTTGCTGCTCAGACGACCGTGGATTCATCGTAATTCCATCGTCCCCTCCACCCTCCACTAAGTTATAAAGTACATTGACGAAAGTGGGAAAGTCCGAACATTGATTACTGAAAGGCATCCGTTCAAGGGGTAGAGAACTATTTCACAGACTCTCCCCTATACCAAGACTCTCTGGAGACGAACGAGAATTCACAACCAGAGGAACCAGACTCTGGTAACGAAGCTGACACTGAGCCAGAGGTGAAAGAAAAGTGCATGTGGGAATTAAATCCACTTGTAACGAGCATTAAAAAGCTCGATGTTAATAACACCGACGATGATGTAGGCGAGTGGTATATTAATGAAGAGTTGAATTTGGCTTATTTTTCTGTATTTGCTTCTGATTCAGTGCCATCAGACACTAGTACCGAGGTAGGTGATGACCCCTGGTCGGCAATAGATGCTCTGACATCATTGCATCTACCAATAAAGTCATCCCTCAAAACGTACCAAGATGTCGGTGATATGCAAGAATCAATATTTATGGTTCCAACAAGATGCAGAGGCCAAAAACCAATTCTTTTCGGAAGAATTAAGTCTGAATTAATGTCTCACAAAGACTCAGAAAGCGAGAACGAATCTCCTCAGTTCTCTCATTATGAGCCAAGTGTACTCAGAATGATGGAGAGGATGGGGTATGTTCTAACAAATGGTCCTGGTTTGAACTTCGGCAAAGGAAAAAAAAACTACTTTGATCTTTCGTTCCAAAAGAGAAGACTCCTGACTATTACCATCGAACTCGCAGGGGTTTGGGCTATGTGTCAACTCCTATTCCGTCAGCCGCTGAGTCTGAAGAGTCATTATACCATAATCACTCGTCTGGCACGTCATCGTGGGAGTCGGGCATTAATGTGGGCAACCTCTTTAGAGAATTTTCAGTAAATATGGTGTCAACAAGCCACCTGGCAGACGGAGATGAAGAAACGATCCAGTCTGACACAGATCCTTGGATGAAACACCTAAACACTCTCTGGGATTTTCGCTTCGAACAACGTAAACCACCCACAGAAGATAAGGTCATCCAGATTAGTCTGGGAGATGAGGCTAATCCTAAGCCCATCTTTATAAGCAAAAGCCTATCACCCTCCGAGACAGAAGACTTAATATCTCTCGTGCGAGAGTATATAGACGTTTTCACTTGAAATTACGAGGACATGCCTGGGCTTAATCCTCGAGTGGTTATGCATCGTCTTAACATTAATTTAGACGTAAAGCCAGTCAAACAGTAACATAGACGGTTTCATCCAGAAATAATGGAAGCAATTCAGTCAGAAGTCAAGAAGCTTATAGAATCTGGCTTCATTAGGGAGGAGCAACACCCTGATTGGGTAGCCAATATCGTCCCCGTTACTAAGAAAAATGGAAAGATCCGAATTTGCTTTGATTTTCGCGATCTAAATGAGGCTTGTCCCAAAGATGAATTTTCTCTCCCAATCACGGATGTCATGATTGACAAAACGTGCGGGTTTGAACGAATGTCCTTCATAGATGGATTCTCAGGATACAATCAAATCAAAATGTACCCTGATGATGAAAAATATACTTCTTTCAGGACATCACTGGGGATATATTGCTATACTGTCATATCCTTCAGAATGAAAAACGCGGGAGGCAACATATCAGAGAGTTATGAATGTAATTTTTCACGAACACATGCGTAAAACAGTGGAATGCTACGTTGATGACATTGCAGTGAAAAGCTGCACCAAGGCCGACCACATAGCAGACCTGAAGACAGTTTTTAAAATTATGCGGGCACATCAGTTGAAGATGAACCCCACCAAATCTTTCCTGGGGGTAGCCAGCGGTAAATTCCTAGGGTTTGTGGTGACATCCAAAGGAATTCACTTAGACCCGGAAAAAGTCCGCGCTGTCCAGGAGATACAACCTCCAAGGAATCTCAGGGAGCTTAGAAGATTGCAAGGGCTGCTAGCATACATCCGAAGGTTTATCTCAAATCTCTCCGGAAGATGCCAACCCTTCACCAAATTAATGAAGAAGGGTGTCTCATTCGTTTGGGATGATGCTTGCCAACACGCGTTCGAGGAAATCAAACGATACCTCACGCAACCACCTGTCCTTACAGCTCCGGTTTTAGGAAAATCTTTCTTGCTATATGTCCGAGCGATGGATCATTCCTTAGGAGCTTTATTAGCCCAGAATAATGATCAGGGACAAGAGTAGGCAATCTACTATCTGAGCAGAACTATGATTGGAGCCGAACATCGGTACAACCCGATAGAAAAAGAATGTTTGGTGTTGTTGTTCGCTGTTCAGAAAATGCGACACAGTTTGGTGGGCCAGACTATAAATGTTATATCAAAAGTCAACCATTTGAGGTTTCTCATGACGAAGCCATCGTCACTAAATGGTCGACTGGCAAAATGTGCCATACTGCTATCCCAATATGAGATACGCTTTCTACCACAAAAAACCGTGAAGGGACAAGCGGTGGCAGATTTCCTGGCTGAGCATCCAGATCTGAGAGTAACCGAACTTTACGAAGATCTCCCAGACGAAGTCGCTGAAGTTTGTCTGACCCAGACAGCTTTTGAAAGATAGGTGTGGCAACTTTTCTTCGACGGTGCATCAAGAACAGGTCTGCAAGGGCATGTCATAGCAGGAGTGGGGGTAGTACTGGTCTCCCCACAGAACTATGTGATCCCTCGAGCTTTCTCATTAACCGATCCTTGTTCCAACAATGTAGCGGAATACAATGCCCTCTTGATTGGAATGCAAATCGCCGATGAGATTGGCGTTAAAAATCTCGAAGCATATGGTGACTCTAAACTCATTTTTAACCAAGTTCGCGGGGAGTACGAAGTCAGACATGAAGACTTTGTACCCTATTACAATGCAACTATTAGTACCCTATTACAACGCAACAATATCTATGGCTGAGAGGTTCGGAAACTTTTATATCGACCATGTGCCACGCCAGCAAAATGCGCATGCAGATGCACTGGCATCTCTCGCTGCCTCATTAGCCCTTCCAGCTGGGGTAATAGAGAAAGTACTTGTCACAGCCACGACCTGTATTGCCCAAGAATTGCTTCTAAAGATCACCAAAAGCGGACAGGAGACTGTCAAGCCAAAGAAGCTTTAGAGACTTCAACGGGTCCAGAACTCGAGGATTGGTGATTCCCATACACATTGACTATGCCTTGTACGGCATCCTACCTGATGATCGCAAAGAAGTGGCTGCCATTAGAAGGAAAGCTCCCAAATTCTACTATAATGCGATAACGCGAAGACTGTATAGCCGATCACATGACGGAATCCTCCTCCGCTGTCTGTCACAAAAGGAGGCACAGAAAGTACTCAAAGAAGTGCATACTGGTATGTGCGGAGCTCATCAACCTGGTCCGAAGCTTGAAAATCAACTCTGAAGACTAGGATATTATTGGCCTAAGATGATCCCTGACGCCATCACTTATGCCAAACGATGCCATGCCTGCCAAGTCCATGGTGATTTCATTCATCAAGCACCAGGATATCTCCACTCTACAACCTCTACCTGGCCATTTGAGATGTGGGGGATGGACGTAGTCGATCCTATCAGCCCACCATCATCCAAAGGACATCGGTTCATCTTAGCCATAACCGATTACTTCTCTAAATGGGCTGAAGCTATTCCTTTGAGGGAGGTAAAGACATCCGATGTGATTAAATTTGTTAAACATTACGTCAACTACCGTTTTGGTGTGCCACGATGGATTGTCCATGACAATGGGCCCCAGTTTATCAGCCAGGCTTTTCAGATGTTCTGCAATAAGTTAAGAATTCAGGGTGTGTCCTCAACGGCATACTACCCAGCCACTAACGGCCTCGCAGAGACTTTCAACAAGACTATTGGAAAACTTCTCAAGCAATTCATCTCGAAAAGCCAACGTGACTGGGACGACAGGTTAGGTGAATGCTTATGGGCCTATCGCACAACGGTCTGAACCCCAACGAAAGCTACACCATTCTCTTTGGTATATGGGAGTGAAGTTGTACTCTCACTAGAATCCAAATCTCATCTCTACGTGTCGCCTTGACGGCAGAGATGACGAATGAGGAGAAGCATCTACTGCGACTCCAAGAGCTGGAGGTTTTGGACGATAAACGCCTCCAAGCTCAACAGCAAATCAAGCTCTATCAAACTCGAATTACCAGAGCCTTCAACAAGAAAGTTAAGGAGCGAACTTTCAAGAAAGGTGACCTTGTCTTAGCTGTCAGAAGACCTATGCTAATGACACATAAGACAAAAGAAAAATTCCAGCCCATGGTAAGGACCATTTGTAGTAGAGTCGGTCTACTCAAATGGAGCATATCGCCTCATAACCTCAGATGGTGATACGCTCATGATGCCAATTAACGGTAAATTCTTGAAGAAATACTATCCTTGATAGCACTCTTCTCCCGATCAGGTTAATACTACAACTTTGATCAAAACTTCAGATCCGAGAAAAGCTTCTTCCCTTCATTGGATCACATCACGGGTGACCAGTGTCAAACACTGATCAAGTGCTAGTTACATCATGATGCATGATATAAATATTGAAGAAGGAACAAAATACAAAACTTCGGTTTTAGCTTAGTTACCCTTCTATTGACATCCAACGCCTCCGACGGCTAAGAATAGAGGAAAATGTTGGTTTTTAAGTCCAAGATAAGTCCTCGATAACTCATGATGCTGAGGGGAATAGCATGGCTAGCCTAACTCAAACGGTAGTTGGTAAAGGCACATCAAATCCGTTGATAATTGAGGGTTTGCTAAAAATCTTAAGGGACTAGGTCCCATCTCCTCCTCCAAAACCCCCTGCCAATTCTCTTCCATAGAAGGGTAGGTCCACAAATGCAATCATTTCTATGTTAACACTATACCTCTGACAATGAAAAATTCCAATACTCCCCAACAAGTGCAAACTTCACTTGTCTCTTCTCTACAGGGAGTCACAAGTCTTTAAATCCTTGTCAAATTGCTCATATCGCAAATCAACCACCGTCAAGTTAATACTACACCTCTGACACCCCAAACTTCACTTGTCAATTCTTATCAATAGAATGACAAGTCCTCAAAATTGCTCAAATCGCAAATCAACCACCGTCAAGTTAACACTACACCTCTGACACCCCAAACTTCACTTGTCAATTCTCATCAATAGAATGACAAGTCCTCAAAATTACTCATATCGCAAATCAATTACTGTCGGGTTAACATCACACCTCCGACAAATTACTGTTAAGTTTAACACTACACCTCTAACAGTGATTAAGTTGCTGCCAAGTTCAATATTAAATCTCTGACAGTCACTTTCCCTCAGACTTCCATATCAAAGCTAAGATGAGCTATGCTAAATTTAACATCACACCTCTAGCGTCCAGTTCATTGCTAAGTTCAATAATACACTTATGGCAATGACTTTCCCTCGAACTTTCCTATCAAAGTCGAGATGACCAATACCAAGTTCAAAATTACACCTCTAGCATTACCTTCACTGTCAAGTTTAACACTACACCTATGACAGTGATGTTTTCAGTCCTCTCAAATGAAACTGAAATTCCTATTGAGTCAAGTTAATATCACACCTCTGACCCACATTCCTGTCAAGTTAATATCACACCTCTGACAGTAATCTTGAATTTCTGAAATGAAATTTTCCCAACTTTAACTTGTTAAGTTAATTATCACATTTCTAGCAAGTCAAGAGTCCCTACTTCTATGTGGCTAATTTTCGAGGGAAAAAAAAAAGAAATTCAAGACATATAAGAAGACAGGAAAAATTATCACTTTTATTAATATTCAAACATATGAAAGTGATACAAGACGCTCTCTTATACAAATAAGATTGAGTGTTACAATAAAGGAGTACAAAGAAGTCCCTCTCTCTCAGCGAAAGGTTGCACTCCCTCCTCAAGATACCAACACCATTCCAAATACAAGATGTTTGGAAGAGCGCCGAAGAAAGTTTCTTCTCTTTTCCCACTGAATCATGTCACGATTGATCAGTGTTGAGACGATCGGATGCTGGTCACATCATGATGTATGATGTAAACATTGAAGAAGCTTACCGCTCACTGAGAATAATGGTGTTTCTCGAGGTCGAAATGCAGAAGAACATTCTGATTCCACCCAACCAACTAGTGTGGGTTGTAATCCTTCGTTGATGAATATCTCCACCACCAGAAAGTCATCCAATGAACATGAGTTTTTCGTCGATGTCACTTCTGGGGATAAGATTGGTGAAGGGAAGTCCGAGACCTTACAAGTGACGTCCTCTTTCCCGTGACCTGCAAGAGAACCATACCCACCACCATACCCACTGTGACCATGACTAACCCGGGAAATAAACTGAAGATATCTTTCCCATGGCCCGCAGAGCATACTTCTTTGGCACCTAATCTGCAAAGAGAGACGCCGGAGACAAACCGGGAAAGATCCCAATCCATCGCACGATGAACGGACATGTGCTGAAGATAGGACAAGGGATACATTCTCTCCATATTGGGAAGAAAGAACCTTTTATCCCCTATCTGACGGAGCCACTTGTAATCTCCGTCATGCAGAATTCTATCATCCTCGTCAATGGCGTCACCGAAGAGGAAAGCAGGCTTCCGTAACGAAGTACGGGAATCCGTCTCGAACAGTCTATCAGAGATAATCTCCCGAAGGGTCACCATACTGGCCTTGATGATCCTCTCCCTTCGCTCCTTTGATTTATCTGTAGTCACAAGTGCAATCTTCTGAAGCACGAATGTCAGATTACGATCAGTGCCATCTACGTGCCCAAAGTGGCACTTTTTGGACAAAGGGTTGGAAGAGTATCGCACTACAAAGAGGACAACACTTGGTCAGAAATCTGAAAAAAAAATGGCTAGGTGTTTGAAATTCAAACGCAGGAATGAATCTAGATGGAAAAATTAGCAAAATCCGTGTCTAGACTCAAAAATGAGAGGCTTGCATGAAGCCCGCATTTCAAAATCCATAACTTAGAAAAATTTTTAAGTATCAGACTCAGACGCGAGACCCAGTAAAACTTGCGCCTGATCTTACAAGACGCGAGAATCATAGGAAGTCTGCATCTGAACTCCCCACACTTAGAAATATTCTGAGCATTGAGTCTAAAACACAAGGCTCAACGAGGCCCGCGTTCAACAAACAGGTACGGACTCAAGTTGATGAAGCAAAGACGCAGAGGTCGTCAAACCCACGTCTTGCCTACCAATTCAAGAGCCGCGTCTGAAAATCAAACATGGGCATGAGCCTTGCGTTGGCGGTTCACATTCAAAAGAGACTTAAGAGTTAAAAGAACTCTGTAAGCCTCTTCAATGGCAGAAATAAGATCAGATGATTTTATTACCTGAAATGGGGGCCTCCTGCGTGGAAGGACCACCCATTTGAATCTCTGGAGCGACAGCGCTCTTGGACGAGGAAATAGGCTTGGTCTTCGGTGCCATTTCGACCATGAGATCGGTGTTGAAGACGGTGAAAATGGAAAAATCTTCAAGCTTTTCTTAGCCCTAGATATAATGCTCAGCGAAAAAGAAGAAGAGTCTAATGATGACTCTTGAAAGACTATTGTCTTTTATAAGTACAGTGATCCGCAGAGATACGCGGTGCATGACTCGAGGCCTAATCCCCGCCCAACGCGTGGTGTGCGTCTTAAATATGATGCATATTTCACGCGTCAAAGGAAAGATGTCCCCTCAACTTCGCCGGACATGTGGCAATGCGCCCAAAATACGGACTCGCGTTTAACAAAAACCGCGTCCCTCCAAAGATCGCGCCTCTCCAGTAAAGCCAAAGCCGCGCCTAGTCAACAGAGTGAGAGCTGCATCTTCACTTCAAAGATCGCGTCCCTCCAGAGGCCACGTTTCTTCACCAATTAATAGATGCGTCCCCACTCCAAGTGAGGACTGCGTCTCTAAAGCAAATGACCCTTGCGTCTTCAAGACTTGATTTCAGTCTTTACTTCTGCAAATCAGTTCAACAGTATTCTGTCACAAGCAGACGACTGTTTACCCCTGGTTCAACAGTACGCCAACAACCAGCTCAGATCACTGAGGAAGTCTGAACTGCGTATCTAGATACTCACCACGATCATCTCTGGTGGCTTCAAAGGGTTTTATAGTAACTCACGAGGACCATACTTCAAACAAGATCGAGCTTAGAGTGTCTCAAATGATTATCAATCCAATCATGAGAAGTATGAATTCAACCAGAGTCTAAAGTATTTCGAAATCCGTCCCAGTCAACCGCGGAATATCGAAAACTTTGGACGGGATTCTGTAGGCTGTCTAAAAATCACTGAAGACAAGTCGTCAAAAACAGAATCCAAACTCTAGACGCAAGGCTAATCATCGCCACCAGCGTAGCACCAAGACGCGAGGGTTGAAACCCGCGTCTCAACATCACTGCAAGGACAAGACGCGGAGCGTGAAAGCCGCATCTCAACATTATTGCAATCCCAAGACGCAGAGTCCAAAGCCCGTGGCTCACATGAAGCTTGACGCAGAATTGGAAGCTCGCGTTTCTCAAGCATCACCTCAATGGCAAAATGCGAGGCCCAAAGCCCGCGTTTCGGTTATAACTGCCCTCATTACGGGGTCAATTATTGCCCACGTAATAAGGGAGTTAACCCGTTATGAAGTTTTTAGGGGACACGTTTACCCCCTGAAACCTCTATAAATTGCCCAGTTTGCTATGGAAGAGGGGTCAAAAATTCTTGGTAAAAAGAACTTCGGTTGTAAGCCGTATAAGCACCAAGACCTCCAGCTGAAAAGAAAGAGAGAGTTCAACTCTTCTAATAACCTGCTGCATACAAGTTCATTTTTGCCTACAATCTCTTTGAGATTTTTGGTGGACAGGAGCTGTGTTACTTCGTCCACTATCCAAAGAGTGGATTCCCAAGAGGTCCTGACATTCACCCGGTCAACGAAAAATAAGATTCACTTTCTATCGCCACATCAAGAACCCGACATTAAACAAAGGGGAGATTTGAGCTTGAATATTTCCCCTCTATTGTGAAAGGATTATTGATTCGCTGTAATTTTCTTTACTATCAAATAAAGAATTTATACTTCGATCCCCAATTTTCCCCACCAAACAAATACCTGACTTATGATTATCACATTACGGGAATGTAATAACTGTTATCTTGATATACTCTAGTACATCTGTACTCTTGATACTCCTAGCATGCTCATGCTCATTCCTATATACGATAATCATAATAAACTATAAAAAGGACAATTATTCCGGGTAAGGGGAAACTAATGGACTTCAATTTGTGGTTACGTTTACAATGGTGTAGGTATGTTGTGCAACTATTATACCCCTTCTCAAGGTATACTATAAGATCCTTTCCCCCACTGCGCTTCACGACAGTCCGACACAATACTGAAACATCCTGGACCGTGGTCCCGGGCAGGCACGGGACCCATTGTAAACAAATTCATTGATTTCCCTATTGGTTTTCAATAACAGCCTCATCTTAGTCATATATGGATGCATGTGTGTTGGGATACTAGGGCACATACCTAAATATATAGGTAGGACGAGTAATAATAATAAAATACTAACTAATAATTCATCGTGTTGTTTTTCAATTCGGGTCGTATGAACTCAGATTACGATGACATGAGACATAGGTAAATATATATAAGGGTTTACTTATTTAGATTATTTCTTCGACGTACTAGTCTTATGAAACCGTAAATTGAGCGATGTAAAACTGGTTTTGTTCGCATTCGGTTTTATCAGTTTTATGGGTTTTATGTTGTTGTCTTAGTTAGGAGGCAACTCGGGTTGTGTGATCTCAGGCTACAGCGACGTGAGATATAAAGTATATACATGAGGGTTTCCTTGTTTGGATTATTTCTTCGACGTAATAATCTCACGGATCCGTAATTTAGGCTTATACAACTAGTTTTGCCACAATTAGTTTACTTGATGCATCATTGCCTGCTCATATGTGTCTGTGCCAACGACACGATTTTTAATACATGCTCTTTGACTCGAATTTATCGATACATGTGTACTTGTCTATGCACGTCACTTGGCTCTCATCTTACCACTCGTTAGGCAGCCTTCTGACTCCCTGGACCTACATGTCCAGATCACGGACCTTGGACTGTGATGGACTTCCTGATGATCAGAGTTGCTTAGCGGTAGCATAGTAGATCAACGGTAGACCGTCTGGGTCTATTCCTTCTAGGCCCCTTGCTCGGCTCTCGAGTTTTTCTTTTATAACTCGTTAGCGTCTTTTGTACTGTTCATACTTGTATATCTCTTTGTACTCTCACTTTTGTGTCTATTGGTGATATAATATCCTTATAATATTATGTCACATCTCTGTGATAATTCTGTACATGTACTTTTCTATTGAAAAGTATAACACCGCGTACTTATGTACTCTGATTCTCGTCTATCGATGCTTAGCATATATATGTGAGGATATTTTCGCCCAGCGTATATACGTCACAGTTACATCTCCGTACCCGCGGGATTGGGGTGTTACAATAGAGAAAAGGATAAATGGCCTGAGAAACTCCTCGAGGTGCTTTGGGCCTACAAGACCATCAAGCGCGTCCCTATAAGCGAAACGTTGTTCTCATTGGCATATGAAACGGAAGCGATCAACCCAATCGACATCAACATGCTAACACTCCACGTGGAAGGGGTTGATCAAGATTAAAATAATGCACAACTCTGCCTGATCCTGGACCAGTTGGAGGAAAAATGGTAGCAAGCTCAGATCCACATCATAGCATACCAACAGCAGATCCGAGCAGCGCACCACAAGAAGGTGAAGATACGTGAATTCCAAACCGGAGACTTGGTCCTAAAGTGTGTTATTCCGATTACACGACAGAAGGATCAAGGGAAACTCCGGCCCAACTGGGAGGCTCCCTACATCATTGTCGCTCGGGGAGACAATGGACCATACACCATGGCTGATCAGGATGGGAAGATCTTAGAAGCAATGGAACTATTTTCACTTGAAGCAATACTATGTCTAAAATCATGTAATATCAATAAAAATATTATGCAACTTCCTTGATTTTTGAAGCTCTGTACCCTCTTCGAGTACGTTAATTACTCCTCGGGACCCGGATGGCTTCCCCTCAGGGAGTCCCCTTAAAGATGGAGACTCGCCTACAATAACTGCTTGGTGTCAGCCTATATCGAGTTTTCACCCTGACGGCCACCCGAGTAAGTCAACAGCCTATATGGGTCCTATCTTGATGGCTACCCCTCGAGGAGACCCCAGAAAGATGGAGACTCACTCACTATGACTGTTCGATGTCAGCTTATATCAGGTCTCCATCCTGATGGCCACCCGAGTAAGTCAACAGCCTATATTGGGTGCTACCCTGACCGCTACCCTTCAAGGAGTCCCCTAAAAGATGGAGACTCGCCCATAATGACTGCTCGGTGTCAGTCTATATTGGGTCTTCACCCTAACAGCCACCTGAGTGAGCCAACTGCCTATATTGGGTCCTACCCTGATGGCTATTGATTGCATCTCAAATTTGCATTATTATAATTATATTTACTTAGTTATCCTTAATTATTCTTTATTTAACTTTGCTATTTAACTTTTTTTTATTATGGTATGCAGTTATTTAAATGGAAAGATAAAGATAGAGAAAGCTTCTAGTTTATCCCTAATCCTATCTGAATTTGTATTTCTATTTAAATCAATTTAAAATCAAGAGGAGGAAAGAATAAATCATCATCTTCACAATTCAAATTCAAAATCATAAGATATATTTCAAGAAAATGGAGGGATAAATCTAACCTGATTGGAGATAAGGAGGATAATTCAAATTAAATGGAGTTCAAAATCAATTCAGACTCGGATTTAGACTGCACATCTCTTAATATTTTGATCATAACTTTCGCTATAGATAATCATATCTGATGATTCAAAATGCTACAAATAAGGCTTAAAGAGCTACAATGCTTATGTTGACCACTATTTCCAATTCAGCCATCTAATAAGTCATATTCAATTATCAACACACCAACTTGCTGCAAAGTATTTTAGAATTGAATTCTCATATTGAATTGAGATTGAATTAAAACTCCTAATTTGCATCTTATAATGATTGGCTCTGAGGCCTATTTAAAGAGCTGAAATCTCTCATAATCAAGTATCTTCACATCAGAGATCATAATTTAAGATTTTTCTTTAGTTTCTCTTTCAAATTTCTTTTGTAATTTTTAGGACTTAGTTCTAGTTCAAGTTTTATAAAGAAGAAGGAGGCACTTTGAAGGTGACAACATCAATAACAAGTTTTTTCTTTATAATTTATCTTTATTTAATTGCTTTATTTACTTTGCTTTCTCATATACCATGTTTTCATTAGTTTTCATTATGAGTAGCTAATCTTCTTCATGACTTACTAATCTCTCCACTACTACTTCTAATTCTAGGTTAGAGTAAATTAATTGGATCATATGCATACTTAACCCTAGGATTAGTTAAAGTTCTTGAAGGCACATGACGATGATTATTTAAATCCAAATATGTTAATACTTTCCAATGATTTTTATTACTCTATACTTAGATAGCTTCGATAGTTTAATATTGAATCTTGGTTATTCTTCTTATTCTATACTTAAAAGGTTTTGATAGTTTAATATTAGGTCTTAATTAATGATTATTTCAAATAGGGTTTAGTCTTTATCTTATGTATCTTGCTTGAATTAAAGGCAACACTAAAGTCTAACTTTTATGATCTAAAAATGAAGTAAATTCTTGCACAATTTAGTAAGTTAGTGGTGGTAGATGATTAGTAGATCATATTTTTTTAATTCTTTTCTAAATCTCAACTTATCACCAAATTTCATATTCTTCTTTATACTTCTAACACTCAACATATAATTATTTTTCTTAGAAGAATACTTAAACGATTTAGCGTTTAAGGGATAATGGAAAGCTTCTATCCCATTCCTCCCAGTGGATTCGGCCCACTTAGCCACTTGATACTACAGATAAATTGCAAAAGGCAGAGATTTAACTGATATTCAGATAACATTCTTCTAATCTTAACCTCTCTCTATTTTTATCAATCAAATTTTGACGTCATTGCTAGGGAGGAAACGATATTTTTTTTTATTTACTAATTTTTAACTTTTCTTCTCTGTTTTCGTGTATAAGGGCAGATCACAGGAAATAGGACATTGCAGAACATCAACAGAAGCTTGTGACTCTGCCTTTTCATAGGAAATAGGACATTGCAGAACATCAACAGAAGCTTGTGACTCTACCCTGAAAGGCAGAGCACTTAACTCCATCACAAAATCACGCAAATGCGGCAAAAGCTGCATTTTCACGGTAAAACAGTGGAGTTGGTCATCTTGCTTCTTTGCAAGGTAATGGAATTGCACTTCTACACCTTCTGCAGTTACTATTTCTCTTTTTTACCCTGTTGTACACACTAATTCTAATACAATAGTAATTCATGCTTGTAACTGTTTAAAACTCGGTTAGACGTTGCATCCTAGGGCATTCATTTAATTCTGTTCATTTTAAATTACTGTTGAAGAGTGTTGGAGATAAGGTAAGTCTGCATCGCATCTAGATTAGGAAATATTTTTGGGTGATTTATAATTGCTTTGAGTGTTACTTGTCTATATCCTTGCACATTTGCATGAAAACAATTTAAGGGCAAATCCCATAAAAAGATAAGATGGGGAAGTCATGACCCTCCTTTAACCCACAAATCATCTTCTCACTCACTAACCCAATCTTAATTAAAATTTGAGTAAACACTGGCCCTAGGGACATTCGGACTCAATAGGAGAATTACCTAAGAGGGAAGTTAGAATTTAACTCTTATCAAATCGGTGACTAAGATAGGGGATTGAAAGGCGAAACCTCAAAGGTTGGTGGTTTGGCTTAATAGGCCCGTCGCTTTTGTGTGGACACCTCTCACCAATCTTGCCACCTACCTGGTCAATTAACTTGTGGTTAGGTTCTGCAATATACCTCCCATGGACAGTCTAACCCGTTAGGAGTTGTTTAGATCTATGGTCTACCCTAACTTAGGCTAGTTTTTTTTCTTTCTTCTTTCCTTTTGTTTGTCTGTTTTGATAGTTTTGAGTAATATGGATAATAACCACAATTTTCTCAATTTTAATAATAATCCATATTCTACTTCGACCTCCTTCAACCCGGATTAAAACAACCCAGCATGGCATAACTTTAACCAACAATATTTTTACCAACCAAGTATGTCAGGTTAGTCTTATTCGAATCAATGTATGGCCCAATCTCAAGTTTATGGAGAAAATTGAAATAATCATCTCTATTCTCCATCGAGTTGATGGAGATACAACGCCCCTGAGCCAAATTGTCAACCACTTTTCTAACAATCATCTCCATATACCCATTTTCCCAAGCAACCAACAGAAGAACAAATTTTAGAAGAGTTCGAGCGACGAATTAAAAAGCTAGAAGATGCACGAACAAGAATAATATACTTAACTCAATATCCTTACTCTATTTTTCAAGCCCCACCACAACAAGAAGAACATACCGACTTAGAAAAGAGTATGGAATCTATGATTCAATTCTAAAGTGATCCATTGGATATGATAAAAGCAAGACTTAGCCAATTGGAAAACATGCATAGGAATGAGGAAACTCTCCCTACCCAATCTTTAACTATTCCCGACACTTCTAGCCATATTGATGAAAACAAAAAATCATGGTATCTTGAAGACTTTGAACTTGACCAATATCAACACATTGACAAATTGACAAGTTTTCATTAAAATGAAATTGAACTTGAAGATGAATGTGACACCGATTCCCAAAGTTGTGATTCAGTTTCACTTTTTGAATTTATATTGACTCTGGTACCTTCACCCGATTTAGATCCAATTCCCGAGCCAACCCTGATTACTGTCCCTATAGATTTTGAATATGAACCACTAATTTTGGATAATCACATTCCATTGTTGGGAAATGAATGTGAATATCAATTCTTTGATTTGGACCGAACTCTTGAACCGATCTGACTCTTGAACCTAAGCTCAATTTTTCTGAGTCAGTATTGGTTCCCAAACCCATAACGCTTGAGCCTAATCAACCATTCCTTAAAATCACATTCCATTGTTGGACTTAGATGTAGACAATTATGACTCTAAGATGATATTCCAAGATTGATCAAATTACAAAGATGATTTTCATGTTAGAATTTTCCATGCTCCTAGTCATAATGGGGATAGTAAAACTATAAATAAGAATGAGGTCATAAAAAGTGGGTTCCTTGATGATCCACAAAATTTAGATTGGATAGAAATGCTTGGCTCAATCGATCACCATCGGAACCACCACCTTGAGATAACATTTTGCCTTTTCTTTCATCTTTTCCATGCATTCTTGCATTTCATTCATACATTGAGGACAATGCATGACATAGGTGTGGAGAAGGGTTTACTAGCATACTAACATAGGTTTTTACTAACAATTTTTTCTTTTAAAAAAACTTTCTGAAAAAATAATATTTTGATTTATTTTTGTAAGTAATTAAGTTAATCTTAAGGAATAGGAAAATCATAATTAGAATTTTTTAATACTTGATCAAAATAAGATTATTTGTTTGATTTTTAGGATTAGGAGGAAAAATTAAAAAAATAATTAGTCTTGATGTTTTCCTTAATGAAATATGCATACTTTATACACTTACACACTTAGGATTCAAAACAAACTCTTATGCTTTAGGAAATATATATATATATATATATATATATATATATATATATATGAAAAATAAACAAATCTAATTATTGATTAGCTAGGTGCTTTGGCCTAAAAAATGTTGGTATTTACGCGAAAAGTAATTAGGTAAGTTTGAAAAAATAATATAAATATAATTATGTATTAACGCATCTAATAGTCAATTAGTTAGTATTAGAGTCTCAAGAAGCCTTAATATCTACACACACACAAAAATTAAATGAGTTATACATATTAAAAAAAAGTATTTAAAGGGCAACAAAGTGGTAATACTTTGAACTTCTTTCAAAAAAAAGAGAGGCATACGAGTTAGAGTGAAGAATCCCAAGTTAAAAATTCACGATCACAAAAATGCATATAGCTTAAGGCAAAATAATAAACTAAGTGAGAAATTCAGTTTGAATCCTTAGCTAAATTGATTACAAATTTTCAAATAGAGACTAAGTATAGGAATGAATAATTTAATGATCCTAAGACTTATAAATTACTTGATTTTTGCAAAAATATTTTCAAATATTTTTTCTCTTTCAAAAATGAGTTTTCAGAAATACTAAAACTTTATTTTTCTTTCTTTTGTGGATTTTGTGGGTGTAATTCACTGAAAACTGTTACGAGACAAAACTCGTCCTCTAGGGGTAACCTAGAGATTTAACGGCTTGTTGCACGTGCTAAGTGCAATCGTGATTCCTACGAACGTAAGTTATATTAAATTAGTTTTTCTTTCTTAGTTTTACTCAAGGACAATCAAAAGATAGGTGTGGGGGTGTGATTGCATCTCAATTTTGCATTATTATCATTGCATTTGCACATTTATCATTGGTTATTCTTTATTTGACTTTTCTATTTAACCTTTTTTTTTACTATGGTGTGTAGTTACTTAAATGAGAAGATAAAGATAGAGAAAGCTTCTATTTTATACCTAATCCTATCTAAACTTGTGTTTCAATTTAAATCAATTTGAAATCAAGAGGAGGAAAGAATAAATCATCATCTTCACAATTCAAATTCAAACTTAGAAGATATATTTTTAGAAGATGGATGGGATAAAGATAATTCTAATTGGAGATAAGAAGGATAATTCAAATTAGATGGAGTTCAAAATCAATTCAGACTCGAATTTAGACTGAATATCTCTTAATATTTTGATTATAACTTTCACTACAGATATTCAAATCTGATGATTCAAGATGTTAAAGAAAGATGAGGCAAAGAGCAACAATTATGTTGAGCATGTTGTCTAATTCAGCCGTTTGATGAGTCATATTTAGCAACCAACATGCCGACTTACTGCAGTTCAGTTTAGAATTGAATTCCCATATTAAATTGAGATTGAATTAAACCTCCTAATTTATATCTTATTGTGATTGGTATTGAAATCTATTTAAAGACCTGAAATCTCCTATAATCAAGTATCTCCACATCAGATATCATAACTTAAGATTTTTCTTTAGTTTCTCTTCTAAATTTCTGTTGTAATTTTTAGGGTCTAGTTCTAGTTCAAGATTTGTAAAGAAGGAGGAGGCTCTTGTAATTGAAGGTGACAATATCAATAACAAGATTTTTTTTCTAATTTATCTTTATTTACTTACTTTCTTTACTTGCTTTCTCTTTTACCGTGCTTTTTTTAGATTCTCTCATGAGTAGCTAATCTTCTTCATGGCTTATTAATCTCTACGCACCACTACTTCTAATTCTACGTTAGAATAAGCCGATTGGATCTTATACATGCTTAAACCCTAGAAATAGCTAATACTCTTGAAGGCACATGGCGACAGTTAAATCTATTATTTGCTAATACTTTTTAATGATTTTTCTTATTCTATACTTAGATAGCCTTTATATTTAATGTTGGTTATTCTTCTTATTCTATGCTTGAGAAATTTTGATAGTTTAATGTTAGGTCTTGATTAGTAATTATTTCAAATAGGTTTTCTCCATCTTATATATCTTACTTGAATTGAATGCCACTCTAAGGGATAGTTTTTATAATTCAAAGTAAAGTTTAATTTAGCATAGGTTAGTAAGTTAGTGGTGATAAATGATTAGTAAGGCTTGCTCCTTAATATTTTCAAAACTCTAGTTTTTAATCCAATTCTATCTTCATCTTTTTCTACTTCTAACACTTGACATAGAGTTCTTTTTTTTAAGATATACTTAACTAATTTAGTGTTTTAAGCGATACTGAAAAGCTTCTATCGCATTCCTCCATGTGGATTCGACCCGCATGGCCCTTGGTACCGTAATTAAATTGTAAGAATTTAGAGTCAGTATAAATCAGATAAACATTCCCTAAACTCTGTATTTTTGGTAATCAGATTTTGGCATCGTTGTCGGAGAGGGAATGATATTTTTTTATTTACTAATTGGTTTACTTTACTTCTTTGTTTTTGTATACAGGGACAGATTACAAGAAATAGGACATTGCAGAACATCAACAGAGGCGGGGTGACTCTGTCCTAGAAGACAGAGCACTTAACTTCACCGTAAAGCCACGCAAACGCGGTAAAAGCTGCGTTTCCGTAGCAAAACAATGGAGTTGGTCACCATATTTCTTTACAAGGTGATTGAATTGCACTTCTACTGCTTCTGCAGTTACTATTTATCTCTTTTACCCTATTGTATATACTAATTCTAATCCAACAGTAATTCGTGCTTGTAATTGTTTAAAACTTGGTTAGACGTTGCATCCTAGGGCATTCGTTTAATTCTGTTTATTTTAAATTACTGTTAAAGAGTGTTGGAGATAAGGTATGTCTGCATCGCATCTAGATTAGGAAATATTTTTGGGTGATTTACAATTGCTTTGAGTGTTACTTGTCTATATTTTTGCACACTTGTACGAAAATGACTTAAGGGCAAATTCCATAAAAATGATAAGATGGTGAAGTCATGACCCTCCTTTAACCTACAAACTATCTCCTCACTCACTAGCCTAATCCTAATTAAAATCTGAGTAGACACTGGCCTTAGAGACATCTCGAACTCAATAGGAGATTAACCTAAAGAGGAAGTTATTAGAATTTAACTCTTACCAAATCGATGACTAAGGTAGGGGATTGAGAGGCGAAACCTCGAAGGTTGGTGGTTTGGCTTAATTAAGCCTGTCGCTTTTATGCGGATATCTCCCACCAATCTTGTCACATACCTGACTGGTTAACTTGTGGTTAGATTCTGCAATATACCTCTCATGGATAGTCTAACCAATTAGGAGTCATCTAGGTCTAAGGTCTACTCTAACTTAAGTTAGATTTTTTTTTCTTTCTTCTTTTTTTTATTTGTTTGTTTTGATAGTTCTTGAGTAATATGGATTATAACCTCAATTTTTTCAACTTTGATAACAATTCATATTTTATTCTGACCTCTTTTAATTCGGATTACACCAACCTAGCATGGCATAACTTTAACCAACAATATTTTAACCAACTAAGTATGCCGGTTGGTCTTATCCGAATCAACGTATTCCCTAATCTCAAGTTTATGGACAAAATTAGAATAATCATCTCTATTTTTCACTGAATCGATGGGGTTACAATGCCCCCGAGCCAAATTGTCAACCACCTTTCCAATAATGATCTTCATGTACCCATTTTCCCGAACAACCAACAGAAGAACAAATTTTAGAAGAGGTCGAGCAACAAATTAAAAAGCTAGAAGACGCACGAGCAAGAAGAACATACCAAACTCAAGATCCTTACTCTAGTTTTAAAGCCCAGCCACAACAAGAAGAACATACCGACATAGAAAAGAGTATGGAGTTCATGATTCAATTTCAAAGTGATCCATTTGATATGATAGAAGCAAGACTTAGTCGAATAGAAAACATGCGTAGGATTAAAAAAACTCTCTCTACCCAATCTTTGACTATTCCCGACACTTCTAGCTATATTGATAAAAACCAAGAATCATGGTATCTTAAAGACTTTGACATTGTTTCAATTTCACCACAAAACTTTGAACTTGACCAATATCAACCCATTGACAAATTGGTAAGTTTTCATTTAAATGAAATTGAACTTGAAGATGAATGTGACATCGATACTCAAAGTTGTGATTCAGTTCCACTTTTTGAATCTATGTTGACTCTCGTATCTTCACCTGATTTAGATCCAACTCCTGAGCCAACACTGATTATTGTCCCTATAGATTTTGAACATGAGCCACTTATTTTGGATAGTCACATTTCATTGTTGAGAAATGAATGAGAACGTTAAATCTTTGATTTGGACCAAACTCTTGAACCGAATCTGACTCTTACCTAAACTTGATTTTTTTCGAGTTAGTATTAGTTCCTGAATCCATAATTCTTGAGCTCAAATCAACCATTCCTTCAAATCACATTCCATTATTGGACTTAGGTGTAGACAATTATGATTCCGAGATGATATTCCAAGATTGGTCAAATAACAAGAAGATTTTCATTTTAGGATTTTCCATGTTCCTAGTCATAATGGGGATAATAAGACTGTAAATAAGTAAGATGTCATCAAAGGTGGGCTTCTTAATCCACAAAATTTAGATTGGGTAGAAACGCTTGGCCCAATCCGACCACTACCGAAACCACCACCTTGAGGTAATATTTTGCCTTTCCTTTCGTCTTTTACATGCATTCTTACATTTCATTCATACATTGAGGACAATGCATGAGATAGGTATGGGGGAGGGTTTACTAACATGCTAACATTGATTTTTACTGACAAATTTTTTCTTTTAAAAAAACTTTTTGAAAAAATATTTTAATTTATTTTTGGAAGTAATTAAGTTAATCTTAAGGAATAAGAAAATTATAATTAGAATTTCTTAATACTTGATCAAAATAAAATTATTTATTTGATTTTTAGAGTTAAGAGGAAAAATTTAAAAAGTAATTTAGTCTTGACTTTTACCTTGATGAAATATACATACTTCATACACTCACACTTAGGATTCAAAAAAAGACTCTTGTGCCTAATATATATATATATATATATATATATATATATATATATATATATATATATATATATATATATATATATATATATACACACACACACACACGAAAAATAAACAAATCTAATTATTAGTTACCTAGGTGTTTTGGCCTAAGAAAGCTTTGGTATTTACGCAAAAAGTAATTAGATAAGTTTGAAAAAATATATAAATATAATATATGTATTAACACATCTAATAATCATTTAGTTAGGTATTAGGGCCTCAAGAAGCCTTGATATCTACACAAAAAAATTAGATGAGTTATATTTATTAAAAAAAAGAAGTGCTTAAAGGGTAACGAAGTGGTAATACTTCGAATTTCTTTCTAAAAAAAGAGAAGCATAAGAGTTGGAAGTGAAGAATCCTGAGTCAAAAATTCACAATCAAAGGTGCATATGACTTAGGGCAAAATAATAAACTAAGTGAGAAATTCAGTTTGAATCTTTACCTAGATTGATTACAAATTTTCAAATAGAGACCAAGTATAGAAATGAATAATTTGGTGATCCTAAAACTTATAGATTACTTAATTTTTGCAAAAATATTTTCAAATATTTTCTCTCTTTCAATAATGAGTTTTCGAAAATACCAACATTTTATTTTTCTTTCTTTTATGGATTATGTGGGTGTAATTTACTGAAAATCATAACAAGACAAAACTCGCCTCTAGGGGTAACATAGAAGTTTAATGGTTTGTTGCACATGCTAAGTGCAACCGTGATTTCTACTAATGTGAGATAGGTTAGATTAGTTTTTTTCCTTAGTTTTGCTCGAGGACGATCAAAAGATTGGTGTAGGGTGTGAATGCATCTCAATTTTGTATTATTATCATCACATTTGCACATTTATCCCTAATTATTATTTATTTAACTTTACTATTTAACTCTTTTTTATTATAGTGTGTAGTTACTTATATGGGAAGATAAAGGTAGAGGAAGCTTCTATTTTATCCCTAATCCTATCTAAATTTGTGTTTCAATTTAAATCAATTTGAAATCAAGAGGAAGAAAGGATAAATCATCATCTTCACAATTCAAATTCAAAATCAGAAGATATATTTTTAGAAGATGGATTGGATAAAGCTAATCCTAATTGGAGATAAGGAGGATAATTCAAATTAAATGGAGTTCAAAATCAATTCAGATTCGGATTCAGACTGGACACCTCTTAATATTTTTATTATAACTTTCGCTACAGATATTCAAATCTGATAACTCAAGATATACAAAAATAGAACATAAAGGGTTACAATTCTTATATTGATCACTATTTCCAATTCAGCTGTTTGATATGTCATATACAATGATCAATACTCCAACTTGCTGCAAATCAGTTTAGAATTGAATTTTCAAATTGAATGGAGATTGAATTAAGACTCCTAATTTGTATCTTATTATGATTGGCTCTGAGGTCTATTTAAAAAGCTGAAATCTCTCATAATCAAGCATCTCCATATCATAGATTATAACTTAGGATTTTTCTTTAGTTTCTCTTCCAATTTTTTTTGTAATTTTTTAGGATATAGTTCTAGTTCACGTTTTGTAAAGAAGAAGGGGGCACTTTGTAATTGAAGGTGACAACATCAATAACAAGTTTTTTCTTTCTAAATTTATCTTTATTTAATTGCTTTGTTTACTTTGCTTTCTCATCTACCCTGTTTTCTTTAGTTTTCATCATGAGTAGCTAATCTTCTTCATGACTTACTAATCTTTTCACCACTAATTCTAATTTTAGGTTAGAATAAACTGATTGGATCATATGCATGCTTAATCCTAGGATTAGTTAAAGTTCTTGAAGGTACGTGACAATGACTATTTAAATCCATACATGTTAATATTTTTCAATGATTTTTCTTACTCTATACTTAGATAGCTTTGATAATTTAATATTGAATCTTGGTTATTCTTCTTATTCTATACTTAGAAGGCTTTGATAGTTTAATATTAGGTCATGATTAGTGATTATTTCAAATAGGTTTAGTCTTTATCTTATGTATCTTGCTTGAATTGAAGGCAACTCCAAAGTCTAACTTTTATGATCTAAAGTGAAGTAAATTCTTACATAAATTAGTAAGTTAGTGGTGGTAGATGATTAGTAGGTCATATTTCTTTAATTTTTTTCTAAACCTCAACTTATCACAAAATTTCATATTTTTCTTTATACTTCTAACACTTAATATATAGTTATTTTTCTTAAAGAATACTTAACCGAATTAGTATTTAAGGAGATATCAAAAAGCTTCTATCGCATTTCTCTCTGCAGATTCGACCTATTTAGCTACTTGCTACCGCGAATAAATTGCGAAATGCAGAGATTTAACCGACATTCAGATAACATCCTTCTAACCTTAACCTCTCTCTTTTTTTGTCAATCAGCTACCCTGGGGAGTCCCCTGAAAATTGGAGACTAGCTCACAATGACATCTCGGAGTTAGTCTATACCAGGTCTTCACCCTGACGGCCACCCGAGTGAGTCAACAGCCTAAATTGGGTCTACACTGATGGTCACCGAGTGAAAGATGAAGACTCGCCCACAATGACTACTCGAAGTCTGCCTATATCGGGTCTTCGCCCTGGCGGCCACCCCAGTGAGTCAAAAGTATATATTGGGTCCTACCCTGATGGCTACCCTCGGGGAATCTCCTGAAAGATGAAGGCTTGCCCACAATGACCGGTCGGAGCTCAGCCCATGACTACCTGAGCAAGTCAACAACCTATATTGGGTCCTACCCTAACGGCTACCCTCGGGGATTCTCCCTCTCAGGTAAATTTTACATGTACCATTGTGGTACGAACCCACTCGAGAACTACACACCAATCCATTCCAAACATCTCAGAGCCAAACTAACTCTCCAAGCAGACATCTAATAAAAAAACAAGGCAAGATCCAAACAATACTTCTATTTCAATTCATTACTTTATCATAAATTTTCTCGATTACATCCATCCACCATAAGCATGGTTACATCTAATAAGAGTAAAACAAGATCATTACATGGGTGTGTTCTTCCTGAGAGAAAAGCAGATACGCTCTCTGTTGCGTCCCCAACAGCGTCTAGGAGATGACTATTAAACAAACAATCCGCCATTTTTGGGAGGGCAATGATACCCAGAACTCACAGGAAGACACCAGTAAGGGAGATCACTTCTCGAACTGCAGACTGAAGCCTACTACAAGACAAGGAGGATATCGACGCCAAGCCCATAATGTTTTTCATTAAAAATCAATGAGGGAAAACTTACAAAATATCGAGGAGAAAATTACAAGTAATTAAAAGAAAAATTACAAGTAGATCTCCTCTGAGATTTTCTAGGGAAGTGTGCCGGTGGGAGTCAGATCAGCGCGCGACCACTTTGTCCCATTAACGATGCGAGTGATCGATCTTCGAATGCTACTGCTTGAGAATTCCTTCTCGCCTGCTTCCAGAGATTCCTTGAAAAAGTAAGGTCTTAAAGTATCAACACCTTAAACTTAGAGAAGTAATTCTCTGAAGCTTCTGAGAAATAAAGAAAAGTTAGCCTTGTTAGCTCTCTTGATGTCTTCCTGCCTCTCCTGTTCTGCTCTCTCTTTCATTGCCTGCCTCTCTTGATCTCCTCTTATGATTGGCCTCCCTGAGCTTATTCTCAGATAAGCTATTTATAGGCTCTGGAGGGGCATAACTGCCCCTAGAAATCAGCCATGACTGATAAGAGTCAGTTATCCTCGCGCCAAAAGCTGTTTTGAGCTTCGCGCGAGGCTATAATGCTCGCGCTAGGCTAAATTTGAGTCGCATGCGAGGCTAGACAGGCTCGCGCAAGCCTAAAAATGGCTTATTAACCCGACCATTTCACTGAGCCTAGGGCAAAGTAGGCAGGTGTGACCACCCACTTAATGCGGCATTAAACCCACTAACGTAGTGGGGTTAGCCCACTAAATACCAGGTCAAAGATTTGAACTGGTCAACCCTCTCATAGAGGCATAGAAAGCCTCGTGCGAGGCTAGATGTAGCCTCATGCGGGACTAGGTTTAGCTCTGCACACGGGCTTAAAAGGCTCTTAATCAAAGCTGTCACAGCTTCAGTGAAGCTAGAAAATTAGCCCTGTGTGGCTATATTGAGCTTCAGGCAAAGCTAGCACTTGGCTCGTTACTGAGCTTTGAAGGGTTTTCAGGCGAAGCTAGATAATTTATCTTATGGAGGCTAGCACCTTGGGCTCGCGTGAGACTGAGTATTGAGCTGGCTTAACCTCAAAAAGCAGTATTTGGCCTGTTATCTACTTCACTGGATCAGCGGGGCCTGAGCTTCTGTTTTGTCCTTCGGGATGTGTCGAGTTGGTCATCAGTTTGTTCGTGGCTTGTCTTTTGTAAATGTCGACAAGTTGGACATTGTTTTATCCAGTTGAAAAGCAGTATGGGAGTTATCTTTATTAATGTGTCAACAAAACCCCCTTCAAAGGTTTTTTTTAAATCTATAATAGGATGGTTCGGATTTCAAAATACTTTGAATTGCTTTGATTGATAATCAAAGATATGTGGGTGTGAGTTTCGCCTTGATGGTTGAGCTCAGCTTCGCCTTTAGGACTAAATTTTAGTCCTGCTTCTAGGCTGGAATAGTCTCGCTTTTGGGATGAAATAGGCTTGCCTCTAGGTAACTTCACCTTTGATAAAAGGCTCACCTTAGGACTGGAATAGGCTTGCCTCTGGGAGGAGCCTCGCCTCCGGGCTTCTTTAAGCAACCTCCTTCGAAGCAAGGTTGGCTTGCTAGCGCTCTGTCAGTGTTAGCCTCGCATGCACTTTGAGATTAGGCTTACCGCTGGGAGGAGCCTCGTCTCTGGGGTAACCTCGCCTACTGGTAAAAGGTTCGCCTCTAGGGGAGTCTCGCTTCTGGAGTAGCCTCGCCTTCGGGCTGTTTTAAGCAACTTCACTTTCAAGGCAAAGTTGGCTTATCAGCACCAAGTCAGCCGTAGCCTCGCATGTGTTGTGAGGGGGCGCTCCCTTTCCCGAGGCCAAACGGTCTCTTATGAGTTACGAGGGAGATTACTCCCTTTTTCAAGGCTTGTATAGCTTCTCATGCATTTATGAGGGAGATTACTCCCTTTCCCGAGGCTAAGCATTCAAATGCTTTAGCCTCGCCTGCGCTTCAAAATTTGAAGTGGCAGCGGTGAGGTTAGGCCATGGGGCTTATAAATAGGACCTTTGTAGTCCTTTCTATAGAAATATTTTTTCTCTTCAATGGGTCTTCCATAGAAACCTTATCTTCCCTCCTTGTTGCCTTTTGAAAATAGCAGGGTCTTCACCCTCTTCATCTCTCCAAAACCGAGGTTTATGACATCTTTGCATTGTCCAGACAAGGAGGCTAAGGCCCCTGAGGCAACGGAGACCTTCACATCGGTCGTTACTCGACCTATAGCTGGTGAGTCTGGCTGTTCAAAGACTCCGTCAATTAATTGGCGACTTTATTGGATTTATCTCCTTCAATTTTAGCTTAACCAGCTATTTCAGGGATTGATTTCCCTTGATTTTTGCTTTTGGCAAACTTGAAACCCAGGGATTTAGTTCTTTCGAGCTTCCTGGCGAAGCTAGGACTTGCCTGATTAGGCGAAGATGTTCTTCTAGGCGAGGCTTATGCCTTGGTCTTTCTAAGGCGAGTATAGCTTTGCCATATAGGCGAGGTTATGCCTTGGCTTTCTCGAGGTGTGGCTAGCCTTGCCATATAGGCGAGGCTATGCCTTGTCCCTTTTAAAGCAAGTCAAGCCTTGCCATTTAGGCGAGGTTAGGACTTAGCCTTTTCTAGACCAGTTTAGCCTTGCCATACAAGCGAGGCTAGTAATTGGTATTTTTAAGGTTAGTCCAGCCTTATCGTTTAGGTGAGGCTAAGACTTTGCCCTCTTTAGGCCAGCCTAGTCTTGCCATATAGATGAGGGCAGGACTTGGCCTTTTTTCAAGGCATAAGTGCCTTTCAAGCTCTCGAGCATTTCGCCTCTGTATAATTTGAAGTTTAACCTTAAGGTAGAGTTAGTTCTGCTTATGGAGCGAGACTGGATCTGAATCAATTCCATTCAGGGAGCGAGGCTCTGACTTGGCATTTTCCTTTTTACTCAAATGCTAACCTACTTATATTTTTTTCTTTGTTTTATAGTGCATTATACTCCCAATCCATTGAGCAATCTCTTCGACTCAACGATGAAGGAGAATATGAGTATGCATCTTCATTTTCAAGTTCAGGCTTTAATTCTCAGTAGGAAGAATATACTGGAGCAGCCGACACTAATTCCAAGAGGAGACCAACAGTTGTTTATCCAAGATAACCCACTTAGTTGCAGACTTGTGTTGTTAAGCTCAATGTATATGGGGAACTGTGTCATTATTCCCACCAATATCTTGCCTTTGCTGGGTCTCTGTACAAGATATTTGAAGGTCACAGGAAAGGGGGTGTCATCAGTAAGGTCTCGGATCCTCTCTTTGCCAATTTTGCTCAAAGAAGTGACAGTGGCGAAGAACCCATGCTCATTGGATGACTTTCTGGCGGTAAAATCTTTCATTAAGCGAAGGATTACGGCCTTGTGAGGAGGAGGCCTTTCGTGTCCAGTTGGTCTGGTGGACTCAGAATGTCTCACTGCATTTTGACTTCGATGACTGCCCTCATTTTTAAGAGCGAAAGAAGATCTATTATTCTGGATATAGAGCAACAAGTCGCTGCTTTTAAAATAAATTGTATTAGAGACAATCTAGATGTATCATCAATGTATCTTCCTTTTTAAATCAATAAAATATTTGCCTTTGACTCATTTGCTCTTCTCCATATCTTCCTCTGTGTGCTCATGTAATTACCCATAGGTAATATAAATCTCCTGTAAAGGAGAACGTGGTATGCAAGTTCTTCTAAAAGAACTAAAAAGGGTGAAAATTCACCAAGTTGAATTTTCAAAGAAATTACAAATGTGACTGAAATTATTCAGGGTTAAGAACATGATAAAGTCAGTCAAATATAAGATTACACTGGGGATTAAAAGATGGTAGATTTAGGAATCCGTTAGGAATCACTAAATCTGAAAATATTAAGTTTGGTAATCGTCAGTTTAGAAGTGATAAACTGGACATAACTAACTAGAGATCGTCAGACATGAATTTTATCGTTCAGAGGTGACGAATTGGACATAACAACAAAGAAGGATAAAATTTGGACAATCATCGGTTCAGAGGTGACGAACTGAACATAACCGATAAATTACCAAATAAGGAATGTTTACTGTCCAGAGGTGGCGAACTGGACATAACAGTGAATGAAAAAGTGAGACTTGGCTATCTATTGGTTCATAGGTGATAGACAGGACATGACCAATTGAGAAGCCACCAAACTTGAAATTTTGTCATTCAGATGTGATAAACTGGACATGATGACAAAATGAAGGTGAACCCGGTTTTAGGGACCCTTCTATTTAGAGGTGATAAACTGGACATGATAGACTAAGACACACTAAACTCTAAATCTGCTGCCAGAGGTAGTCGTATTAACTTAGCAGTTAGCCCACTAGGGACTGCAAAGGTGAATTGGATCTAGCACCTGTCGGTTCAGAGGTAATATGGATATGACCAACTAAAAGACACCAGGCTCACAATTCGCTATTCAGAGGTAGTCATATTAACATGATAGCAAACTTTCTGCCCTGACGGGGAAAAGGAGAACAAAATTATAGACTCGCTTGTTCAGAGATGTTAAACTGGACATGACACCTTGAGTACCATAAAATGGGAGCGATCTAGGTATCCGTCGGCTCAGAGGTAATATGGACATAACCGATTGGGAGTTACTAGACTCAAAGCCCGACCATTCAAAGGTAGCGAACTAGACATAATGGCAAAGGAGTAGTCCCTACTGGACTGGAAGATGAGACTTGGCTATCTGTCAGTTCAGAGGTAACAAGAATATAACCAATTGAGAAACTACTAAGCTCAGAATTTCTACCGTTCAGAGGTGACAAGTTGGACATGATGATAAAAGAAGTAGTTCCGCTGGGGGGATAGGATTTGATTATGAATTCTGTAAGAAAATTGTATTTTCTTGGGAAATCATTTGGAAGAAATTGTCAGAGATATATTGTTAATGTGACAACCAGAAAAATTCACTGGGGACTTGAAAAGGGAAATAATAGATTTCGAGAGGAGTCTACCAGAAACTCACTGGGAAGTTTGAAAATGAATCCCATAAGAGATTATATGTCAGAGGTAATTATTAACGTGACAAAAAGAACTCTGTGAGGATTCAGAGATAATCATTAGCGTAATAACCAAATCCCTCGCTGGGGAATTTGAAAGGAGATTTTGTTAAAAGTGATCGTGACAACTTCTCCACTTGGGGATTATAAAAGTAACTTGTCAGAGGTGTGATATTAACTTGATAAGATTTCATTTACTGTTAGAGGTATTTGAACATAACAATAACTTGAGTGGATTTTGATCTGCTGGGAATGTTGATTTTATCCGCTGGGTATATATCAGAGTCTCACTATTAGAGCTTTAATGTTAACATGATAGGTTTGACTTGTGATTCATTTTGTTGGAAAAATGAATATTATTTTGTGTGGTCTTACCATTCCATGGACAGAAATTAGTAAGAGATTTTGGAGGGGAATCAAATGGGATCAGGTCTATTAGGATTTTTAGCAAACCCTCAGCTGTTAACGGATTTGGTATGCTTTTACCAACCACCGTTTAAGTTGGGCTACCCATGCTATTCCCCTCAGCATGATGAGTTATCGAGAATTTCTATTGGACTTAAGAGCCAATATTTTTCTCTATCTTTAGTCGTTTGAGGGCATTGGATTTTGATAGCCTCTAAAAAAAAGAGTGACAAAACTGATACTCAGCTAGCATGCCTTTATTAGCCTAACTCTGTTGAGGATTGGACTGTGTTTTCATGCATCGTTCATCTTAACCAGCTTCTTATGTGCCGATTAGAACTCTTAACCAGCTTCTTCTATGTCGATTAGTGCTCCAGCAATGTTTGATCGTCGATGCTAGTCCCACCTGTCACCGAATAGTTGTTGATCAATGAGGACTATTATGCTCGTGTTGAGCAGGAATATAGTCGTCTGCCATCGATTGATAAAGAATATTATGCTCATGTTGTGCAGGAACATAGTTGACTGTTGTCAATCGGTGAGGACTATTATGTTCGTGTTGAGTAGGAATATAGTCGTCTGTTGTCGATCGATAGTTCCATTGTAGGGGGAATATATCTAATGTAAGTATCATATACACTTGACCCAATGACCAAAGGTTTAATGTTAATATGATCATAACAAGTACTTATCTGATCAGAGGTGAGGTGTTAACGTGATCAAGAATAATACTTTTTTAGGAATTTGCCATTAACCGGCATCATGAGTGTGATGCCGTCTGGAGTTGCTAGGTGATAGGCTCCATTTGAGTAGACAGTTTCTATCATGAACAGCCCTTTCTATTTGGGTTGAAATTTGCCTTTGGTTTTGTGTGTCATGATCATGAGTCGTCTGACAACTAAAACCAAGTCTCCTTTCTGGAATACGCTCTCTTTAACTTTCTTATTGAAGGCTCTCGAGATCTGAGTTTGGTACAACTCAATGCGTTGTTGAGCTTGTAGTCGTTTCTCGTCTAGGGCTTCGAGTTCTTGAAGGCGTAACCGATCATTGTATTTCTTAGTCATTTTGGTTCCTAAGGCGACCCGTAGCAATGACATATGGATCTCTAGAGGTATGACTGCCTCACACCCGTATACTAGAGAAAAAGGCGTGTTGCCTGTTGGGGATCGGACCGTAGTTCGGTAGGCCCAAAGAAATTCACCGAGCTTCTCATTCCAATCTTGTTTACTTGATGAAACAAATTTCTTGAGTAGCTTAATAATTGTCTTGTTGAATGCTTCCGCTAAACCATTAGCAGCAAGGTTATAAGCAGTTGAAGCCACATTCTGAATCTGGTACTTGTCGCAGAATTGATAGAACGATTGACTTGCTAATTGGCGACCATTATCGTGAATGATCCATCTGGGGACACCAAATCAGTGGATGACATGATATCTGATGAAGTTAATCATGTTGGTGGTTTTAACCTCAACGAGTGAGACAGCCTCTACCCACTTTGAGAAGTAATCAGTTATTACAAGGATGAATCGATGACCTTTAGCTGATGGAGGACTGATTGGTCCTATTATATCAATTGCCCAAGCCTCGAATGGCTACGACGCAACAGTTGGGTGAAGTAGCTCCGGAGGTTGATGTATAAATTCAGCGTGGAATTGACAGGATTTACACCTTTGTGCATATTTGATTGCATCGACTATCATGGTTGGCTAATAATAACTGAGTCTGTACAATCGATCCTTAAGTTTCGGACCTGATTGATGAGCCCCACATATACCATCGTGTGCCTCTTTAAGCACTTCTTATGCTTCAGAGTTAGATAGGCAACGGAGCAGGATACCGTTATATGAGCGGCGGTTGAGTGTCTTTACCATCGGATCATAGTAAAAACGGAGAGACCTTCGTCGGATAGAAGCTGCTTCCTTAGGGTCGTCGGGTAATATGTCGTGTAAGGCATAGTCGATGATCGGGAATCGCCAGTCCTTAGTTCAAAGTTTGTCGAGGTTTTATGAACTTCACTAACCTCTAAATCATACTTCGGGCAGAAGAGATGACGGGTTGCCACCATGAGATGGTAACTTGCATCAGTAGGTAAAGCCAGTGGAGCTGCTAGTACCGCTAGAGCATCTGCCTTTGTATGTTGGAGGCGGGATACTTGACTGATATAGAAGCCTTCAAATGTATTAGCCAACTGAATGGCTGCATGATGATAAGATACGAGGTTTTCATTGCGGACCTCATATTCACCCTTAACTTGGTTGATAATCAACTTGGAATCTCCATACGCTTCAAGATATTGTTCCCCCATCTGTTGAGCGAGGTGGAGGCTAATGAGCAAAGCATTATACTCAGCTACATTATTAGAACAAGGCTCCGTTAACGAGAATACACGAGGGAGGACGTGATTCTCAGGTGAGATAAATACCACCCCCACTCCGGTAACGATCTTACCTTTTGGTCCGGTTCTTGATACGCCATCATAGAACAGGTGCCATACATCATCGATTGAAGTTATGTTGACTTCGATAACTTCATCCAGAATATCTTCATATAGTTTTGAAGATTATGAAACTGGGTGAGCTGCTAGGAATTCCGCGAGAGCGTGACCTTTGATGGCCTTCTAAGGTACGAAGGTCATATCATATTGGAACAACAGTATGGCCCAATTAGTCAATCTGGAGTTCAGGGAACATGGCTTTGTCATAAGAATCCGAAGAAGATTGACTCTTGAGACGACATGAATAGTCTGTCCAACCAAGTAATGCTGCATCTTCTGGATGCCAAAGACAAGAGCGAGACACTTCTTTTCGACTGGGTTGTAGCGACTTTCTATGCCAATCAAGGTTCTACTGAGATAATAGATGGCCTGCTCAGTGCCTTCATCATTCTTCTGTGTGAGCAGAGCACCTAAAGAATGGTCCATGGCCACATATAGTAAGAATGATTTCTCCGCAACAGGAGATACTAGGACTGGAGGCTTAGTGAGGTATGTTTTGATATCCTTAAATGCATTTTGACAAGCATTATCCCAGACAAAAGATACGCCTTTCTTCATTAGGCGGTGAATGATTGACAGTGACCCGAAGGTTTATCATAAGCCTTCGGATGTAAGCCAACTTGCCTTGAAGACCTCGAAGTTCTTTTAGATTCTTTGGAGGCGGCATGTCCTGAATAGTTTTGATCTTGTCCGAATCAAGATGAATTCCTTTGAATGTGACAATGAATCCCAGGAACTTATCACTTGAAACTCCCAAGAAAGAATTTGTCAGGTTCATCTTTAGCTGGTGAACCCGCATGAGCTCGACCATTGTTCTCAAATCGTGGAGATGGCTGTTCTTGTCACGACTTTTGATTGCAATGTCATCAACATAACACTTCACTGTCTTTCGCAAGTGATCACGGAAGATTGTGATCATTGCGCACTGTTAGATGGCACATGCATTCTTTAAGCCAAATGGCATAACCGCATAGCAAAACACACCCAATGATGTTTGGAATGATATATACTTTTCATATCCAGGTACATCTTGATTTGATTATATCCTGAGAAGCCATCCATAAATGACATCCTTTTGAAACCACACGTGTTGTCTATCACGACATCTGTGATGGGTAACAGAAATTCGTCTTTAGGACAGGCTATATTAAGATCACGAAAGTCAATACAGACTCGGATCTTTCTATTCTTTTTAAGATGGGTACAATATTAGCAACCCACTCTGAGAGTTGTTTCTCTTGAATGAAGCCTGATTAGTCTCTAATTTTGCATAATTTTTATCACATCTTCACATTTATTTCGTATTAAATTCTGCTAATAAAGCTTTACTTGCTTGATTCTAAGTCCATGGTGTACAATGAAGAAGAAGACCTTAAATCACCATTTAATTGGTAATTAAAGGCCTATTAAGATAGCCATTGACCTAGGAGGCTGATTCTATCAAAACCAGGGGCTGCAAACACAAAACCGAGACCAGATACAGACAGGAGACAAAAAGGACTGCGCGCGGCTAGAAGCGCCGCGCGCGCGTCCACTACATGGCCACGAAAACGCGGCCCTAGCCGAGGCGCTCGCCGCGTTTTGGGCCAGGGTTTGTCCCCTGGCCCCCTCTTCCCTGGTGCCTATAAAAACCACCCTGGGGTTCCAGAGTTGGAGATATACAGAGTTTAGGGTAGTTTTTCATTCCATGTTGTAGTTTAGTTTAGGTTAGGTTAGATCTTCTTCTTCCTCTTTGTAATTTCATTTTGTTTTAGATTTTGTAATAGGAGAGAGAGTGATACATGAGTGGAATGCAATAGTGCTTTTAATAGAAGGTGACAAGCTATGAAAGGTGCTCTCTTTACCTCTCTTCGTTTTCTATCTAACTCCTTTTATATGTTTAGCTAATCTTTTCTCTCATGGCAACAACTACTAACCACCAACTAGTCTAACTTCTTATTTGATAATCCACATGAATCTAATAGCCTCGTTTTGGCCTTGCTCTTGCAAGAGCCATTGATGGCTCATGATGATGGATCTAACACTCTAACTTTCTAATTCTCTAACAAGCTAACATTACTTTACTCTATGCTTACTTTTAGTTTTGATGGGTTAAGTGTAGCTTGAACTTGTTTTGTAGAGTTGGGTTGTGATGAGTTACATATGGGTCATGCTTTGAATAGCTCTTGAACCAAGGACTAGTGATGGCCAATGATACATGTGAGGCAACTATCACTAAGAGGTTAGCATGTTGGTAGAGTTATTAGTAGTTAGTAGCCATGGGTTTTTTTCTTTTTCACTTTGTTTTAAAAATATTAAAAATCACAAAAATCATTCTTTTCTATGTTTCCTACTTCTTTGTTTCCACCGTACACTTCTCTTTTCATTCTTTGTTTCTTTTCTTTTCATTCATTAAAACTTTGAAGAATCTTTAACACACATGTGAATCAACTGGTAAAGCTTCAATCGCCTCCCGTCCTTGTGGATTCGACTCGTTTTATCCTCTATGCTATAACGGAAGTATCGAGGAAGCCAAAACACACACTTTAAATCTTGATTTCAAAATATACACTTTTTGTGCGCGGTTTTCCCTCGATCAAATTTTGGCGCCGTTGCCGGGGATGGGAACGGTTTGATTTCACATTTTTGTTAAATTTTCTTCTTTGTTTTTTTTGGTGTGCAGGTTAAAGTTTTAGCATTGCAGAAGTCCACACTTGCTCAAGTGTGGTTGGGTAATTCCTGTATATTTTTGTATTCTGCTGCTAATTTTTGTTTATAATTACCTGTGCACTGTAAATAGTTTTAAGAACTAAAATACAGAAATTGGATGCTTTAAAATGGTTTAGACATTTGCATCTAGGTACGTGTCAATTTTCATTCCATTATACTGTATATTGTTCTTGTGTTATTGTGTTACTGATAGGAGGTGTACATATTGCATTGCATATAGTTTGGATAAACACTTCAGTGATTTACTCGCTTTTTTTTGTGTTCATCTTATCTATATTGCACACTTGCACAAATTTAACTTAAGGGAAAAACCCAAAGCAACATAAGGTGGGGAAGTCATTACCCTCCGTTAGCCCAAAAATCACCTCCCCACTCACACAACCCAAGCCTAAATAAAATTTGCTAGACGTTGGCCCCTAGGGAAATCTCGAATTCATTTAGGAGATTGACCTAAGGGGAAAGTTGTTAGAAGTTGACTCTTGTCAAATCGGTGTCTAAGGTTGGGGATTGAGAGGCAAAACCCCGAAGAACAGTGGTTTGGCATAATTAGACCCGTTGCTCCGGCACGGATACCTCCCACTGATCTTGCCCCTACATGGCCGATTAACTCGTGGTCAGCCTCCGATAATAGACCCCCCATGGACAGTCTAACCAGTTAGGAGTCGTGTAGGTCTAAGTCAACCCTAGCATAGGCTTGTTTTCTTTTTCTTTTTCTTTATTTGTTTGTTTGTTTGTTTGTTTTTTGTGTAAATTATGAAATGGATTTTAACAACAATAATTCTTTCAATCATAATATGAATCCATATTTCATCCGACCTCATTTGACTCGGATAACTCTGACCTGGCAATGTACAACATGAACCAACCATATATGTCAAGTTGGGATTATCCGACTCAATATGACCCATATCCTCAATCTTATGACCATAATTTTTAAAATAATTTCAACTCTTCACAGAGTTCATGGGGATTCACCTACCCCGAGTCAAATTTTCAACCATCTTGTTGACTGATTTTTCCTGCACGCAAAAGTAAAGATATTAGATTTAGAAATAGATCGTGCGAGAAATCAGTTCTAATCCGCGGTAGCAGGGCTATGCGGGTCGTGATCCTCAAGGAGGGACTGCGATGGAAGCGTTAAGCAAGTTATACTCTAAAGCTTTTATTTTTATTATTAGTAGTGGTATTTACAATGGATGGTATTTACAATGGGTCGGAAGAAAAGAATATGGAGAAGTTGTATTTATTCTACAAAAGAAAAGAAAAGAAAAAGAAAGAGAACTTATCTCTTTAGTCTGCTCGCCGTTTGAACCGTTGCGATGATTGACCTTTTCTTGGAAGGCGTACAAGCACGGCTTATGGGATCGTCCGCCTTCTTAATCTACTCTACTAAATGAAAAACAAGCTATGAAGACCTGTTCATCGCCATTGGGCCGTCAAGGTTCCTTCTTCGGCTAGGTAGTCTCGAAGCGATTGGTTCTCATGGAGAGCAAGACGTTAGAGAAAGAAACAATGTAGAGAACAAAAACAGAGAGAACAAGAACACAATATTAAATAGAAGAGATGAACAAATAAACATAACAAAAACAAACCTTTGAATGGATTTCATTAACAATTGAAGAAGAGTTGGCTTACACCGCTGTCACCTCAGTACAAGCATGGACTCTTTCCTCCATGAAAGCTTCCTCCACTCTCAGAATTTACAAAAGATAAACAAAAAGAAAACCTAACCTAGAAGAAAGAGGAAAAAACCCTAAAAATCTGAACTTTGGCCCTTTGCTGGACGCTGGACACCCTTTGCGTTGCACTGCAGGTGATATTTATAGGTGCAGAAGGCTACAGAGTCCCGGATAAACGTGCCAACGAAATCTGGTCCAAGGATAAGCTCAAAGTGCCGCGTTTCCGCGGCTTTTGCCGCGGATCCTCGGCCTGGTAGAGTCGGCTGGCCACGCGCTTTGGCGCGTGGCCTCTCCTGGTCCGTCCCTGTGGGCTTGTGCTTCTGGAATTTTGATCCTGGCCTTTTAATCTGGATTTTCGAGATAACTTGGTAATCAAGTTACTCTTAATTCAGATTTCTTCAAATTTTCTTCCACGAAATTCCTCTCTATCTTGGCCTTTTATCTTCATCCTGCAGGTGTTTAGGGTTGGATAGAAGTCTATCCTTCCCTAATCTCTGATATTTGCAACTTTTAGCCCTTGTATTTGCATTTTGAATCTTTGTATTTGCGCTTCTTCACCTGGGCTTCAAACATGGGCTTGGATCTGGGCTTTTGGGCTCTTTAGGCTTTATTTATTGCTAAAATAACAATTCGAGGCCTGCACATATTAAATAAAGAAATATTAATAAATGTGCATTATAATATGAATAAATGTGCAAATGTGACGGTATATATGATGATAAAAATGCACTTTTGACTACCAATCACACCCCCACACTTATCTTTTTGCTCGTCCTCGAGTAAAAACAAAAAAGAAAAAGTTAATCTAACCTAACTCACTTTCGTAGGAATCACGATTGCACTTAGCACGTGCAATAAGCCGTTAAACCCCTAGGTTACCCTAGAGGACGAGTGTTGTCTCGTGAGGGTTTTCAGCGGATTGCACCCACAAAATCCATAAAAGGAAAATATTTGAATTATTATTGAAGAGACTAAGTAGTCTATAAGTTTTAGGATTATCATTTTTATTCATTCTTCAAACCTAGTCTTTATAAAGTAAATTGTTATCCATTTTAGGTAAGGATTAAAATTGAATTTCTAATATAGTCTTTTTCGTTACAAAAGTCATACGCACCCTTGTGAATCTAGGTATTCCTTAACTTGGACTCTCATGCCTCTTTAGTATTTTTATAACATCATCTAATTTTCTTTCGTGTAAGTATCAAGGCTTCTTGAGGCCCTCATACCTAACTAATTGACTATTAGATGTGTTAATATAATTTTTTTTTTTTGGCATGTATAACTCATCTAATTTTCTTTCGTATAAGTATCAAGGCTTCTTGAGGCCCTCATACCTAACTAATTGATTATTAGATGTGTTAATACATATATTATATTTCTTAGTCTTCTTAGGCTTTCTAATCCACCCATGTAACGAACTTAAAGTCGATGGCTCCCAAACCAGTCGGCTTTAGGGCACCAGGTGAGAAAACACCCCGCGGACTCAAATTCGAGTGAACTAGGCCCCAAAACTAAGGACTTTATTTTATTTACTCACCTTTAGGCATGAATACTTATGCTTCTTGAGGCACATGTATCAGCTTAATTGGTGATTTTTTTTTTTCTTTTTTCTTTTTTTTTTTTTATGAGGCACAAGGTCTTTGTCTTAGAATCCTAGATATGCATTTGGTATGCACATTTCATTAAGGTAAAAATCAAGACTAATTATTTATTCAATTTCTCCTCCTATACCTAAAATTTAAACAATTTATTTGTTTTGACCAAGTTTTTAGAAATCCTAATCATGATTTTCCTAATCCTTAAAACTAACTTAGATTTCTTTCAAAAAAATAAGTCAAAATATTTCCTTTTTATAACAATTTTTTTTTTAAATTTTTTTTTTTCAGATTTTTTTTTTTAGCAAATTTTTTGTTAGTTTCTACCTATGTTAGTATGTTAGTAAAACCCACCCCCACACTTATCTCATGCATTGTCCTCAATGTATGAATGAATGCATATATGCATGAAACAGAACAAGGGAAGGCAGAAGTTACCTTAGGGTGGTGGTTCCGGAGGTGGTCTAATTGGTCCACGAAATGCGGCCCAATCAAGATAACAGATAATTTGGTGGAACCCACCAGAAACTTTCCTTACATAACCCACAAAAATATATGTATAATTATTTTTAAAAATTTCCACCCCATCGAATTTCCAAATTTCATAATAAGTTTCAGAGTTAATTGTCTCAACCTCCTTGTCCCAAAATGGAGAATGAAAGGATGGAATTATTGACTTGGACATTATAGGTGCGAGAACGAATGCCGACTCAGGGAAGATGCTCAAATCAAGTAAGGGCTCAGGAGTCGGGTTAAGTTCGAGAAGTGGGTCCAAGTCAAAAAATTGAAACTCAAGTCCACAATCATCTTCCCACAATGGAATGTGACTCAATGGTGGTGATTCAAGTTCAGGAATGATAGATGTGGGAATCAAAACTGACTCTAAAATATTACCTAAGTCGGGTAACAAAACAGGAGTCAATAATGATTCAGGAATTTGAACTTGATCATAGATTTGAGAATCTAGGTCACATTCGAGTTCTAATTCGGGAAAGGAAAAACTTGCCAAATTATCAGAATTTGAAGTTTCGGCAAGTTCACAAGATGGTACTGAATTAGAAACTTGTTGTTCCAAGCAACTTGGTTCGTCGGCTCTAATCAAGTGGTCATCGATATCAGAATCAGCCGGCCGGTGTAAGCATTCCACCATCAAATCTATGTCATGATCACGGGCTAATTTAGCCTCAGTCATGGCAGCTAGCATCCCTTCATAGTCGATAGGTGGATCATATTCTGATTGGACTTGAAAATAGGACGGGTAATCGTGATAAATTTGTGAGTCGGTGGACTCACGTATCATCATGTCTAAAATTGATGGTGATTTTTGCTTGGACTCATTCCTACTCATCATTTCCAAGATAGATGGATTTCTATTCTGAATGGGTGGATCTGAGTATGAATTTTGGGAAGAATGTGGACTAGATGGATATGAAGGACAATTAGGTTGAGAATTAGACTCGGGGGACTCGAAACCCATGAACTCTGTGACGAGTTGAAATTATTATGAAGATTATAGTCATAAGATGGAGTGTGTAGGTTATATTCATTCGGATAAGACCATTCCGGCACACTAGATTGGTCAAAGTTAGGGTATGCCGGGTTGGTAATATCCGAATAATAGTTAGGGGTGTAATATGGATTAAAATTGGAATTATTATTATATGCCATATCACACCAACACAAACAAAACAAATAAACAAACAAAAAGAAAAATTCTAATCTAAGTTAGGGTAGACCTATGACCTAGACGACTCCTAACTGGTTAGACTGTCCACGGGAGGTCGGGTGCAGATTTTGACCACAAGTTAATCAGCCAGGTCAGGGCAAGAATGGTGGGAGGTTTTCCGTCAAAGACGTTCCTTAATTAAATAACCACCACACTTCGGGCTTTCGGCCCTCAATCCCCTTCCTAGACACTGATTTGGCAGGAGTCAACTTCCAACACCGTTCCCCCTTAGGATAATCTCCTAATTGAGTCCGAGATGTCCCTAGGGCCAACGTCTACTCTTTTTTAGTTAGGCTTGGGTTAGTGAGTGCTTGGGATATGATTTTTGGGCTAAGGAAGGGTGATGAAATCCCCACCTTATCTTGTTAATGGGTTATGCCCTTAAGATGAATTAGTGCAAGTGTACAAGATAAATAGATAAGAATCACTCAAAGCAGAAAATCAACCAAGAGATGAATCCTATTCTACATGCAATGCGTACGTACCTTGCTCCTCCAGCACTCTTCAACAGTAAAAGTAAAAGAATTGAAAGACACGTGCCTAGAATGCAATTGTCTAAACAATTTTTAATTACAACCAATTTTTTACTGTTGATTAAATTAGCAGGTATATGGTGAATAATACAGGAAGATAAGTATTGCAGAAGCTGTATTTTGCAGAGCTGAAGACCCTGCAGAAAAATTGTCAGGAGTGAACTCCTCCTTGCCGCAGATCCGCGGCTTTGGCCGCGTTTCTGCGGCAATTTGGAGGGATCCTGGGCTCTGCTTTCTGGAGCAGAGGCCCAGGTCCACTTATATGTTACTGCAGTTGCAAAAATCCTGTTTCTTCACCTGTAACCTGCAACAGAAAAGAATAAAGAATAAGTTAATAAAAAAAATATTTTTTTATTAGAGAATAACTTACCGTCCCTCCCCGGCAACGGCGCCAATTTTTTGACTGATTTTTCCTGCACGCAAAAGTAAAGATATTAGATTTAGAAATAGATCGTGCGAGAAATCAGTTCTAATCCGCGGTAGCAGGGCTATGCGGGTCGTGATCCTCAAGGAGGGACTGCGATGGAAGCGTTAAGCAAGTTATACTCTAAAGCTTTTATTTTTATTATTAGTAGTGGTATTTACAATGGATGGTATTTACAATGGGTCGGAAGAAAAGAATATGGAGAAGTTGTATTTATTCTACAAAAAGAAAAGAAAAGAAAAAGAAAGAGAACTTATCTCTTTAGTCTGCTCGCCGTTTGAACCGTTGCGATGATTGACCTTTTCTTGGAAGGCGTACAAGCACGGCTTATGGGATCGTCCGCCTTCTTAATCTACTCTACTAAATGAAAAACAAGCTATGAAGACCTGTTCATCGCCATTGGGCCGTCAAGGTTCCTTCTTCGGCTAGGTAGTCTCGAAGCGATTGGTTCTCATGGAGAGCAAGACGTTAGAGAAAGAAACAATGTAGAGAACAAAAACAGAGAGAACAAGAACACAATATTAAATAGAAGAGATGAACAAATAAACATAACAAAAACAAACCTTTGAATGGATTTCATTAACAATTGAAGAAGAGTTGGCTTACACCGCTGTCACCTCAGTACAAGCATGGACTCTTTCCTCCATGAAAGCTTCCTCCACTCTCAGAATTTACAAAAGATAAACAAAAAGAAAACCTAACCTAGAAGAAAGAGGAAAAAACCCTAAAAATCTGAACTTTGGCCCTTTGCTGGACGCTGGACACCCTTTGCGTTGCACTGCAGGTGATATTTATAGGTGCAGAAGGCTACAGAGTCCCGGATAAACGTGCCAACGAAATCTGGTCCAAGGATAAGCTCAAAGTGCCGCGTTTCCGCGGCTTTTGCCGCGGATCCGCGGCCTGGTAGAGTCGGCTGGCCACGCGCTTTGGCGCGTGGCCTCTCCTGGTCCGTCCCTGTGGGCTTGTGCTTCTGGAATTTTGATCCTGGCCTTTTAATCTGGATTTTCGAGATAACTTGGTAATCAAGTTACTCTTAATTCAGATTTCTTCAAATTTTCTTCCACGAAATTCCTCTCTATCTTGGCCTTTTATCTTCATCCTGCAGGTGTTTAGGGTTGGATAGAAGTCTATCCTTCCCTAATCTCTGATATTTGCAACTTTTAGCCCTTATATTTGCATTTTGAATCTTTGTATTTGCGCTTCTTCACCTGGGCTTCAAACATGGGCTTGGATCTGGGCTTTTGGGCTCTTTAGGCTTTATTTATTGCTAAAATAACAATTCGAGGCCTGCACATATTAAATAAAGAAATATTAATAAATGTGCATTATAATATGAATAAATGTGCAAATGTGACGGTATATATGATGATAAAAATGCACTTTTGACTACCAATCACTTGTCCACAATTTCCACAATATTCATTCTCCAATTTTGATTCATATACTCCTTTTCTGAACCACCAATTGAAGAAAAATCATCATTGGAAAGGAGTATGGAAGAGTCCCTACAATAAGTTCAAATTTTGCTCAATTCACAATCCTTCCCACATCAAACTCCACATACCCCTTTTCTAGAGCCTCCAATTGAAGAAGAATCTGAGTTAGAAAAGCGTTTGGAAGTCTTTTGTGAAAGAATGCAAAACATGTTGGACTCATCCTCTCGACCAAATTTTCAAGAGTCCTCATCTTTTCCAATCTCACCAATTCAAAATGAACAACCATCAATACTGGACTTGAGTATGGAACCCTTGCGTGAGTCAGATCAAAATCCGATGGACTCACAAATCCACCATAATTTCTAAAATCAACTTCCATACTCATATTTTCAAGAACCAATTGCAAAGAGTATGGAAGATATGATTCTGAATCCACATTCTGTTACACGGCCTATCAGTAGATTAGACACACTTATAAGCGAATTGATCAATGAGAGCGAGAAAAGCCTTTCTTGTCAACCTTTGACCGATCTTTATATCCCTAACTCTACTGATTGGACCCATGAATCATGTCATTTTGAAAATCCAGATTCAATTTCAGAACATACATTTGAACATGACCACACTCCAAGTTATGAAAATCGCCTAGACATTCTGACAAGTTATCCCTTTCCTGAAATTAAAACCGAACCTGAATGTGATCCTGAACCTCATGTTAGTCAGTCCATTTCACTTTTTAATTCAATAATGACTCCGGTATCTTTACCAGATTTTTTCTCTATTCCGGTGTCAATATTGAATCCTGTACCAATACACCGTGAAATAGAATCACCAATCTCTTATGATCACACTTCATTCATGGGGAAAGTGTATGAACATCAATTCTTTGGTTTGGACTCTATTTTTGAACCAATTTTGACTCTCATTGTTGACTCTCGACTTGATCTGAGTCAAATTCCCGAATCGGTATTAGTTTTTATTCTTGATCCCTTTGAGTCCAAATCCGTCATCTTTCAAAATCACACTGCATTGTTGGACAAGAATGTTGACAAAAATGACTCAGTAATTATTTTTAAAACTTAGAAATTAGATGGGGATAATTTTTTAAATAAGATCATTCATTCTATCATCATTTTACTAGGTCATATTAGAGAGGTCACTGGTGGGTTCCTACACGATCCACGCTATTTTGATTGGGTAGCAACGCTTGGCCCAATCAGACCACCACCAGAGCCACCCCATTGAGGTAATCTTCCTTCCCTCTCTATTTGTTTCATGTATTTACACATTCATGATGCATTGAGGACCATGCATGAGATAAGTGTGGGAGAGGGTTTACTAACGTAGTTAGTTTTATATTTTCTTCCTTTTACACTTCTTTTTAATTAAACAAAAAAACATCTTTTATATAAAAAATTTTCTTTTCTTTTTACAAAACTTTTTGAAACAAGATAAATAGTTTTGATTTATTTTTAAGAAAATTATCTTAGGAATTAGGAAAACCTAAAATTATGAAATTTTAAACCGAGTCAAAATAATAGATCTTGTTTAAATTTTAAGATAAGAAAGTAAGATTGAAAAGATAATTTGATCTTGAATTTTTTTGCCTTAGATTTATGCACTCACACTTACACAATTTTTGGGATTGAAAAAAAGACTGAAAATCCCAAAAATAATATATATTGAAATATATATATATATATATATATATATATATATATGTATATATGATAAATAAAAACCACTTATTGAAGTTGGGTAATTATGCCTCAGGAAGCATGATTATTCACACCTAAAACGGTGGACAAAAAAAAATCAAATAATCCCCTTTAGTTTTGTGGCCTTTTTTACTCGAGTCCTTAAGTCCGAGGGATGTTTTCTCATCTGGTGCCCTAAGACCATCTGGTTTGGGAGTCACCAGTTAAAGGCTCACTACCCGGTAAATAAGAAAGCCAAAGAAAACTAAGGAAAAAAATATTTATATATATAATTTAAATAAATGGCATGAAAGTTAGAGTCGATATCCCAAAAACCTTCACAGTTCACAAAGTGCATATTTTCTAAGAGTTTTATGAAAGATCAAAGAGTCAATTTAATTTTAAATTCTTACATTGAATTTATAACAAGATTTTTTGCATTTTGACTTAGTTTAAGAAAGAACAATTTCTGGTTAACCTATGACCTTGGATCACTTATATTTTCGTAAAAATACATTTTCAAAATACTAACATTTGATTTCTTTCTTTATGGATTTTGTGGGTGTAATCCGCTGAAAACCCTCAGGAGACAAAACTCCTCCTCTAAGGGAAACTTAGAGGTTTAACGGCTTGTTGCACATGCTCAGTGCAATCGCGTCACCTGCGAAAGTGGTGTATTAATTTCCTTAGTTTTTTTTGCTGTTTTGCTCGGGACGAGCAAAAGATAAGTGTGGGGGTGTGATTAGTCTCTAATTTTGCATAATTTTCATCACATCTTCACATTTATTTCGTATTAAATTCTGCTAATAAAGATTTGCTTACTTGATTCTAGGTCCATGGTGTGATTCTAGGTCCATGGTGTGCAATGAATAAGAAGATCCTAAATCACCATTTAATTGGTAATTAAAGGCCTATTAAGATAGCCATTGACCTAGGAGGCTGATTCTGTCAAAACCAGGGGCTGCAAACATAAAACCGGGACCAGATACAGACAGGAGACAAAAAGGACTGCGCGCGGCCACTACATGGTCGCGAAAACGCGGCCCTAGCCGCGTTTTCGCGACCGTACTGCAGCGGCGCGCGCCGCGTTTTGGGCCAGGGTTTGTCCCCTGGCCCCCCTCTTCCCTGGTGCCTATAAAAACCCCCTGGGGTTCTAGAGTTGGAGATATACAGAATTTAGGGTAGTTTTTCATTTCATGTTGTAGTTTAGTTTAGATTAGATTAGTTCTTCTTCTTCCTCTTTATATTTTCCATTTTGTTTTAGATTTTGTAATAGGAGAGAGAGTGATACATGAGTGGAATGCAAGAGTGCTTGTAATAGAAGGTGACAAGCTATGAAAGGTGCTCACTTTACTTCTCTTCGTTTTCTATCTAACTCCTTTTACATGTTTAGCTAATCTTTTCTCTCATAGCAACTAACTACTAACCACCAACTAGTTTAACTTCTTATTTGATAATCCACATGAATCTAATAGCCTCGTTTTGGCCTTGCTCTTGCAAGAGCCATTGATGATGGATCTAACACTCTTACTTCCAACTCTCTAACAAGCTAACATTACTTTACTCCATGCTTTCTTTTAGTTTTGATAGTTTAAGTGTAGCTTGAACTTGTTTTGTAGAGTTAGGTTGTGATGAGTTACATATGGGTCATGCTTTGAATAGCTCTTGAACCAAGGACTAGTGGTGGCCAATGATACATGTGAGGCAACTATCACTAAGAGGTTAGCATGTTGGTGGAGTTATTAGTAGTTAGTAGCCATGGGTTTTCTTTCTTTTTCACTTTGTTTTAGAAATATTAAAAATCACAAAAACCATTCTTTTCTATGTTTCCCACTTCTTTGTTTCCACCGTACACTTCTCTTTTCATTCTTTGTTTCTTTTCTTTTCATTCTTTAAAACTTTGAAGAATCTTTAACACACATGTGAATCAACCGGTAAAGCTTCTATCGCCTCCCGTCCTTGTGAATTCGACTCGTTTTAGCCTCTATGCTATAACGGAAGTATCGAGGAAGCCAAAGCACACACACTTTAAATCTTGATTTCAAAACATATACTTTTTGTGCGCGGTTTTCCCTCGATCAAAGCCACATTCGATGAGTTTCTGAATCTCGGCTTCAATTACCTCTATAATATCAGGTCAGAACCATCGTTGTTGTTATCTGACTGGCTTAGCATCCGGCTTGATGTTGAGGTGATGCATTGCCACCTGAGGCCAGACATGTCTTCATAGCTCCAAGCAAAGACATCTATATACTTCTTTATCAAGACTATAAGGTCTTGCTTCTCTTTCGGCGACAAACTTTCGCTTATAGAGATGAGCTTCGGGTGCTTTTGATCACCAACATCAATTTGAATCACTTTATCTTCTGTAGGAGGGTCACGTTGTTCAAAACGCTTCTCCAGGTCTAATTGTTGAGCCAAAGGATCAGTGTCGAATGGCCCAATGTCCTCTTCTAGTTCCACCTCACTGGTCGAGATCATGTTGATGAAGAGTTTCTTGAAGGCAACCCCCATACATACATCAGATTCCCAACCTGATGAATATGAAGAATATGACGGTAGAGGCTTTTCAGATTCCAAATCCGAATGAACGGATGGAGTGGTGTGCCCCAACCCCTTGCGAGTCTGATTGTAGTAGTTGGCCGACTTTTCTTTTGATACGAAAGTTTGTAGAGGGATGTGTCATCCTCTTTCAAAATTCAGGCCTTTGCCCTACCGTAAGTCATATCCTATTTCTTTCATCATACGGTATACTTACCATGCATAGTGAAAAAATTGTGGGGGCTCCAAGTCTTTATCCGAGTTCTTGGATGAAGTAATCCAATGTCTGACTCTGCCAAATATAATGGGCGACTGATCATTTTTAGAAGATGGGACTACAAATATAGATCCATCATTCTCTTCTATGGGTCTGTTTGGTTGTCGTAACTGATCCTAATTCGTAGTTGTAATTGGTAAACTCTTTTATAATTATAAATGAGTTATATGTATGTAAATTTTACGGTATTTGATTGATAATATAAAATTGTAAAATAAGAAAGTGTATTATACTTTACGGTGTTTGGTTGTCGTAATGTATAAGTCGTAAGTGAAAAAGTTGACCACAAAATTAACTATTTTACAATTTTAAAAGTTTTAATACTGCAAATAAATATTAAAAAAGTTAAATATTAAAAAAATTTAATATTAATATAAAAAAATATTACAAATTTGTATGACCACAAAATTAACTGTAACTGGGCTGTAAGTGAGTGGTAACTGGGTTGCAAGTGAGTGTTAGTTGAGTTACGTAAGTCTTTACGAATTACGGTCCAAACAAACGCCGTAATTGTAACTAGGTAGTAAGTCATTTACGAATTACGGAGTTTTACGCGAAACAAACGGCCCCTATATGCATGCACGTCGTTGACATAGGCAAAGGCATGTATAGGGGGCTCATGTCAATATGACTATATACATCATCACAACACAAGGAATAATCGAAATTGATATTTTCATTAAGGATCCATTCGTTGATATTATCGGCGGAGTTATTACAATCAGGATCATCCAGATATGCTATAATCAATTCCTCATCAAAAGAAACCGTTGGATCTTCTCCTGATTCTGAGTCTGCCTTGTTGCCTCTATCGGTATCGTTAGGCAATGATTTTTTTAACACTTTACTGTTCTGTTTATAAAGTAGGGAATCGGTGAAATAGTTCTCTACCCCTTTGAATGGTTGCATTTCTGTGAATACCGTCCCGACCATTGCCTTGTCGTTCACATATTTGAAGCATTGATGGAGTGTGGAAGGCACGATTCAATTAGCTTGGATCCAAGGTCGCCTGAGCAAAAGGTTGTAGGACGTGTCAGCGTCAATGATGTAGCACGTCACTTATGATTTCAAGTCTCCAATTTGACACCAGAGACGATCTTGCCCAAAGGATGAATACTCCCGGTGTTGAAGCCATATATGGTCGTAGTTATGGTTGACAACTTACTCAGTGGGATACTAAGAAAATAAAGCAGTCTCTTGGGAATAATGCTTAAAGTGGACCCAGGATCAACTTGTATTCTCTTGATATGTATAAACCCAATGTTCCTGTATAGTACAAAGGCCTATCATGTCGGTTGTCTTTGAGGAGCATATCTTCAGGGGTGAAGGTGATGCAAGGCACTTGTTGTTGTACCAGATGACATCGGGGGCATGAAGCTCCATCTTCTTTTATAGGGATAGGTACTTGCGTGAGAAATAATTCTGAATCAGCAAAAGCATCCCTAAATGCCTCTCTCATCTCCTTGGAGAGGCGGAGTCACTCGTGTAGAGTAATATGAGCTGGGATATTGGCTAATTGTGTCAATATGTCAAAGCGAAAGGGAGTATTGAGTCCTCTAGAAGGATTCTTCTTCAAAGATTCATCAAAGCGAATCTCCTTCTGCTTTTCTTTGTCCTTTAGCTGGAGCCTGGACAGGTGTAGGAATTCCTAACGTCGCTGGTTGGGATGCTCCGTTGGGTGTCTGGTCGTACTGTCATAAGTACTGTTTACCAGATCGTGTACCTATCGGCTGCGATGTGGAAGGCTGTATTATTAGGGCAGACTTCTCTCCTCATGAGTTGCTGAGAGAGGCTAAAGTCACAGAGTCATCATCCACTGTGAGGGAGACGACATTACATGACTTTCCTTTGAGCTTATTGGTTTCCCATTGCTCATCTTTTACAATATCTGGGTGGACCCACATGATTTCTCTAGACTCTATGTCGTGATCGGGATGAGGCCCTTTGCTTCTTGCTATTCAGCCATAGAGTTGATGCATCCAATCTTGCCTTAGGGATTGGAACCAATCCGTCTTGGACAGTCATCTTCGGGAATGTCCCGAAGTTAGGAGTCACAATGTTTGCAGTAACTTTCTTTGGTTCTTATTTGAGAGTCAGAACTCCAACATCCACCAGGGCTTGGATCTTATCTTTGAGGTCATAGCACCTGCTGGTATGGTGATGTACCATCCTATAAAAGAGGCAGTAATTTGGATCAGTTGTACGCCCCACTTCATTAGGTCGCCAGCTTTATGTAACTTAAGCTTGTTACCCTTGTATAGCAAATGAAAAATTGTCACCACCTGCTCATGTTTGAAAGAGTACACCTTTGGCGGGAATTTAAATTCCTAGTTGCCGTTGGTGTTACTCTTCTGCTTTGGTTGTGCCGTTCCTGATAGCTCAACAACCATGGTCTCTTTTTGCTTCGATTGAGAAGATTGGGCTGCATCACACCCCTTGGTGTTGACTCCCCACTTGTTTTTGGGGACTGAGGGCTCAAACCTTTTAGCCAATTTTTCGGCTATTTCAACCTGCTCAACAAGCTCCTTTCATGTATGGGCTTTGACAGCTCCCAAACGAACTTCTATTCTGTCCAAGAAGTTATGCCGACATGTCTGGAGTAACATATGTAACAGCTTGCCTACAGGGCACATGAGTGAAAGGTTGCGGAACCTCTCAATGTATTCCCGCACAGATTCTCCTCCTTTCTGGACTGTTGAGAGGAGCTTGTTCATAGTCACCTTGGTATCATCTTTGTAGAATTGAGAGAGAAACTGAGTTTCTAGGTTAATCTAAGAATTAACGGAGCCGCTAGGTAAGCTCCTAAACCAGTCAAAGGCTACCCCCTTAAGGGTGCCGATGAGCAGCTTTCCATGATGGCATCATTATCTATCACATTACCGGTTTGAGACCGGAAGTAATAGATATGTTAGTTGGGCGAGCCCTTGGCATTATACTTATGCAACATAGGTGGCTTGAACTTCGATAGGTATGGTATCGAATCCCACTCCAGCGGGTTAGGACGAGTCATCCCCACCTTTTTCAGTTCATCCTCTCGGTTAGGGAAGCAATCTGAGCCTGGATGCCTTTAATGACCTCGACATCAATTGAGGAGCTTTCCTTCGACTTCTCAGTCTTAGGACGCTCATCATCATTATGCTCCTCATCGTTATGATTGCTGTCGGTGTCATTGGTATTCTGGTTAGTCAGGAGCTGAGCGAGCATCTGTTGGATGTTATCCAAGGCTTTTTGCTGAGCCCTAGAAGTCTACTCTTGTGCCTTCATCCGCCGACAGAGGTCATTATCATTGTTGTCGGCCATGTTAACAGACACATGACTCTTTCGCATCAAGCTGATTGGGCAGAAGAGGCATATCCGCTAGCTTCCTTCTCACCATCTGACCATTAGAAAAGATTTCTCAATGGTGTAGGCGACATGGCTACAGTTGACGAAGAAGGTTATCCATAATCTTATGGTATTGCTGCCCTAGAGCGAGTACCCTGGAAGGCACTGGTTCACCAGAACCTGACTCAAGCCGGGCCTATAGTCGAAGCCCAGGGAGCTGGCTGGAGGAGTGAAAGTTCCTCGTCTCTGTCTTCGGGGCCAAAAATGATCCCTCCCCCTGCTTATCATGTTAACAGAGGTGGCTGCGAGATGGGTCACCTTCGTTGCCTTCTTTTTTGGGGCTTGGCCTTCTCAGTGGTCTGGGCTGATATTTGGTTGAATACCGATTGATGACTTGGAGTAGCGGTTGTTTGGACCTTTCGTAGGCAACAATGGATGGAGTACACCGTCACAAGTTAACACCCTATTTGTCTGCACTGCGACTGCGAGATGTGAGCGGGTTCATCCGAGCAAAACTTTCACTTTGTGCTCAGATAATTTCTCAAGTCTGTGTTAACTGGACCCAATCTATCCATCATAGAGACCCGAGGAGGTTAGAAGTTACCCTATTAGGCTGAGAAGTCTTAGGCCTAGCCTTAATGGCTTTCTTTTTGACCATAGGTGACGTTAAGGTAGCTTCGCCTGAAGGGGTAGATTCGCAAGGCGAGGCTACTATTCTACTTCTGCCCTTGGAGGCAAACTTAGCTCTGCCGTGCAGAGTTCTTCCCGCAAGTGAAGTTAGAAGAGCCTCCCTGTTAGCACTCAGTCGTGCTTTCCCTCTAGCCTTGCGGCAGATTATTTTAGCACTTGGTGCTGAGAGCGACGCTAGATCAACGACGTTATTAGCACGCACAGGTGCTCTGGTTTTAGCCTCACATGCGGCAGGTTCAACACCGCCCAACAGTATTATTGAGGCAAGCAGAGCTGCAGTAGCCTCGCTATAAGCACAAGACGCTTTAGCCTTAGCCTCGTGGGATAAGCAAAGCTGAGGAGCAGAGGGAGTCTTGTAATCCATGACTATCTTAGCTTCATGGGAAGCTGATTCGAGAGAGGTAAGGGTGAACTTTGCGATCCACATAGCCTTAGCAGAGGCTATTTTAGGTTCACAAGGAACCCTTGAAGGCTCGCGCTCAATGCTAACATGCTAGCACGGGGCTAACTTAGTCCCAGTTGGGACTGTGATAGGCTCACGCAGAGCCAATTTAGGCTTCCGCAGAGCCTAGTTACCCTCACATAAGGCAGAATTAGGTTCATGGAGAACCTCAGTAGTCTCAACAGAGACTTGCTTCCCAGATGTAGCCAAGGGAACTCTAGCTACACTGACCTTCCTGTGCTTACGCACACGTGAGGGATTTTTGCTACCCCTAATGAGAAGTTGTTTGAACTTCTCTTGGTCAAAATTAATGACCAATGTTTCAGTAATAGACCCGAGGGTCTGATCGTGGCATTGCGACACCTGATTCTGAGTATTAGAGAATAAAGTCCCCAGCGGAGTCGCCATCTTGTTTTTCATTGAAAATCAATGAGGAAAAACTTACAAAATATCGAGGAGAAGATTACAAGTAATTAAAAGAAAAAATACAAGTAGAACTCCTCTGAGATTTCTGGGAAAGTGTGCAAGTGGGAGTCTGATCAGCGCGTGACCTTTTGTCTCGTTGACGATGCGAGCGATCGATTTTCGAATGCTACTGCTTGGGAATTCCTTCTAACCTGATTTCAGAGATTCCTTAAAAAGGAAGGTCTTGAAGTATCAACACCTTGAACTTAGAGAGGTAATTCTCTAAAGCTTCTAGGAAATAATAAAAAGTTAGCCTTGTTAGCTCTCTTGATGCCTTCTTACCTCTCCTGTTCTACTCTCTCTTTTATTGCCTGCCTCTCTTGATCTCCTCCTTCGATTGGCCTCCAAGAGCTCATTCTCAGATGAGCTATTTATAGGCTTTGGAGGGGTGCAACTGCCCTTAGAAATCATCCATGACTGATAAGAGTCAGTTAGCCTCACGCCATAAGCTGTTTTGAGCTTCGCGTGAGGCTATAACGCTCGTGCTAGGCTAAATGTGATGCGAGGCTAGACAGGCTCGCACGAGCCTAAAAATGGCCTATTGACCCGGCCGCTCCACTGAACCTAGGGCGAAGTAGGTGGGTGTAACTGCCTACTTCAAGAGGCATTAAACCCACTAACGTAATGGGGTTAGCTCACTAAATATTAGGTCAAAGGTTTGACCTGGCCAGCCCTCTCGTAGAGGCGTAGAAAGCCTCGTGCGAGGCTAGATATACCCTCACGCGGGGCTAGGTTTAGCTCCGCACGCAGGGCTAAAAAGCTCTTAATCAAAGCAGTTACGGCTTCGGCGAAGCTAGAAAATTAGCCCTGTGTGGTTATGTTGAGTTTCAGGCGAAGCTAGCACTTGGCTCATTATTGAGTTTTGAAGGGCTTCAAGACGAAACTAGATAATTTAGCCTATAGAGTGAGACTAGCACCTTGGGCTCGTGCAATGCTAAGTATTGAGCTGACTCAATCTCAAAAAGCAGTATTTGGCATACTGTCTGCTTCACTGGATCAGCGGGGCCTAAGCTTCCGCTTTGTCCCTCGAAATGTGTTAAGTTGGTCATCAGTTTGTCAGCGGCTTGTCTTTTGTAGATATCGACAAGTTGGATATCGTTATGACCAGTTGAAAAGCAGTATGGGAGTTTGTCTTTTTTAATTTGTCAACACGTAACTCCAAAGATGAACTCGGAGTGAACCCAGGCAAAGCGGGGGCATGCCACAGGAGTGCAGACGGTCAGTCCCAGGAATCAGAACCACCATCAAGCATGCTATGCTTCTTACTCCATACACGCTATGAGGAAGGAGAGAGGCATCAAGCCCCAACCCATGTCCGGCCTGATGTGATTAGAGATCAAATGTGCAGATCAAGCAGAAGCAAGAGCCCTACATGTCTTTCCTAATAGTCGGGTCTCGTCGCAAAAACTGAAGTTTTTTGACGGGCCTATCGCAAAAATTGAAGTTTCTCGACAAACGAACCTCTGAACATCAAGAGCCCAGCAACCATCTTCACCCTTTCCCTCTCCTTTCTCTACTAGACGAAGAAGGAAGAAGAGATCACCACCTACAGAACAATCCGAAATCTTTAAAGTAAGAAATTTTTAAGAAGCATCGCAGATCTCCCCTGAAAATTTTGCCCTATTTATAGAGGGGAAGGAAGCCCAAGCATCAACTATTCAAAATATCAATCCCCAAGAAGACGAAGAGTTACTTGATCAGAAGCCTACACGTGTCGCGACGATTCGGATCCAAATGGTTGTGCTTGATATGCCGCACCAACTTTGAGTGCCACGATTCCTCGAAAAGTGACGGTTACCTGACCAATGCGGTGGCAGATTGGATGCGCATTTAAAGCTAGCCTGCCTGAAGAGGAACGCTGCTAAAAAAAATTGAAACGATACAGACAGGCTGAGGCTAAGCTCACAAAGTTTGCTCCCCTCCTTTTCTCTCAGAGCTCCCAAGAACACATAATTTTTTAGACATGTTCCCGACCACCCTCCAAAATGAGGGAAGCACAGGGGCATCTGTAGTGGTCAATTTTCGATCCCGTAAGATTACGAAACGTATATATCTAATCCCTTGGCGGATGCATGACATATAGCCCTCTCCAAAATCTTTGAAGGAGAGTTCAAGTCCTAGCCAAATTCCATGCAGTTCAAATAATTGGAAGATTAGAGATAGCGTTGTTACAAGTACCCCTATCTCCCGTCCAAATCCACATTTGAGCATAATAGTTACAACTCGGAAGTGGATTGATCATATCAATAGCTGGACGATGATCTCTGAATAAAAACGAGTGTGAGTTCTATCAATTCAAATCAGGATGTTCGACTCCAAATCACCTCCATGATAAGCATTAAGCCAGGGTAAGATGTTCAGTTAGATGAAAATCATGTGACCTTATCTAAAGACAACCACATGTATAAATAGAGAACCCTCTCCTAAGAGAGGGAGGACGATCAATTAATCCTAGAAACTCTAGCATTAGAGCTCAAGCAGCCACTATTGTAAGTTTCCTGAATTATAGTGAAATTCTCTCTCTCCCTCCGTGGTTTTTTTCTTTCGGGTATTCACGTAAATCTCTGTGTTTTTCTCTGATTTGATCTCTGCAGTTCACCCTTTAATTTTTCCAAATAGGTGCGTGAATAACTCCTCCAGGAATTACCCACCGCACTTATTATAAGGGTGTAGAGAATACAATCAAGCGGGGTCGTCTGATAATAACATAATTATGATTCAATGTGATGATAATTATCTTTCTGACCAAATATCTACATGTTAGCAGATCTTGATTAGAAATTTTCCCTTTATTTCTCTAAACGTTTATTCTTAATTTAATTATATGGGAAGCAATAAAAAATGGAATGGTGTTGTTTGCACTGTACTTCTATCTAGGTCTATAATCAGACTAAAAAACTAGTGATATGAAAGTTCTATTTAATACATAGAAGTTCTACATATTTGTTGGATCTAAATGGGCTCAAGAGAGAGCAATATGCGCCAACTTGTTCAATGCATGATTTCGAATGTGCATTCCAATATTTAAGGAATGTGATTCGCTCTACGGTGACACCTGAGAATAATATATTTTAGATAGAAATAGACTAAAAAAGCAAAACTAAATGCTGCAAGGAGCATTACAAACATCACCAACACAACCCACAGTTCATATTATATACACAAGGCAAAAGATCAAAGAAAGCTAGTAGCTGCTGTTGAAGATAGGATGCCACCATCATGCCAAATTTTCTCCACAGTCCAACTGGTTCATTCAGCATAGCCCCATCAGTTTGCAAGATGTGGGGAAAATTGAGCAGATCAACAACTGAGAAGAGTTCTGTTTTCATTTTCTTTGCAGCAGCTCCTGACCAGAATTGAACAAAGAACATACTATCAGCAACTGTGCTTTGAAAACTGATCGAGAGGTGCTACCAACAAGCTAACCCGTTTTCATCGTAACCAACTTCGAAGTCCACGTCCAATCAGATTTTTTTATTTCTGTATTCCTTTAAAAATTAAATTGTAAACTGATACAAATCTCATCTCTCTCGCTCGCTGGAAAGGGATCTCCCCTAAAACTCAGTATCTAACAAAGAGCATGACAGAGTCTAATTCACATATTTTGGTATGATGACTACGTGAAAATTAAATAATTCTTGAAACAGTAGTTTATTCTTTCTTTCATTTCATGTGAAAAAAGGCATTTCTATTATTTATTTATTTTTGAAATATAAAAAAAAAAATATTTGGTTCTCTTCTTCAGCTCTTTTCCCTTTGGTGCTTGGCTTTAACGATTTTTGGGCTTTTCTTTTTCCTCTCTAGTATAACCATTTAGACCCAACCCTAACCAATTCTTTTGATTCATGGATCATTAGGATCATATTAAGATATAGTTCTAAAAGCCAAAAGTTAAGTGGAAAAATGAGAAGCTTTTGGGACATCGATCACTCCCTTTTCTTTTTACCTGCCTCAACTTTTTACGAATGTTCAAGATGAGTCACTAGGGGCACTAATAAGCCAAGGCACATTTTCAAACAAATATATATACCGTCACATTTCATTTGAATATTAATTAATGAAAGATTAGTTTAATTTTTTGTTTTAAGTATTTTAGGATTTAATATCTGAATTAGCTATATTATTTAAAGGGTAACAAAAAAAACACTCTTGTAGTATTAGCATTTTGCAGAAAAACCTTTAGTCTATATAAATTAGTAGAAAACTATTTTGCCTTATTGAGTTATTGAATTCACCATAAAATACTTTTATACAAGATATGCGCCCTCAAAACTTTCGTATTTAGAGGTGAACTCTTCAAATCATCGATATTAGAAATTTACCCTCCAAATTTACTAAATCTTACACTCTTTTAAAATAAAAATCTGGTTTGATTCTACTAACATGTCTAATTTGTTTTTAAATGTCTAAATTATCGTTATTTAAATGATTAAACATTAGATCCCAATTTAAGCACATTGACGCATCTTCTTTTCTTACATATTTCTCCTCCTTCTCTACTTCTCTCTATCTCAAATCAAGCACATATTCATTTTATTTATTGATCATCAAAAACTCATATCAAATCATTTTCATACATGTTCTCTGAAATATTTGGGATAAATTCCTATAAAGTTTCAGGGTGAGATTCGAAAAAATTTTGGAGGAATTTTGAGTTTAACAGTATTATGTGTTCCCTGCTAAATCCAATAGATTTCCTCTCAAGTCTTATAATAGTATGAGAGGTATTTTCAAGTGAATTCAATATTACGACATCTATGCACCGTAAAGTACAATACACTTTTCCACTTTACAATTTATATTACCAACCAACACTGTAAAATTTACATACATGTAACTCATTTGCAATTGTAAAAGACTTTACCAATTACAATTACGAATTACGGCCAGTTACGATAACCAAACAGACCCATAATACGATTTCTATTCATTTCAATTGAATTTCTGCTTCTTCCAATAATGTAAGGGGACTCCCTTTTTTTGCCTCCTTTTTTCTTAAAGCAAAATTCCAAACATTTTAATGACATAATTGCAACATCTATGCATGCAGACAACCCCCCACCCCAACACTTGCTAGACCAAATTGAATTGGGTCCTCTCAATTTCTCTCACACTTGTGTACTTTCTTCTCTCATGTACCTTATCTCAAGGGAGCACTTTGAGTGCATTGTGTGACAAATAAAACAAAAGGCCCACAAAAAGCTTGTAAGACAATTGCAAAAGGCAATTGCATGCATTATTATGTGACTAGGAATTATAATTGGATAACCACAACTTATAACTAAAAGGAACCTACCAAAATTGGCCAACTATGGATAAAAAAGCAAGATGCATAGGTGTTGCCTCTGCATTGAAAGTAAAAAAAATAATTAAAGTTTTGGAATGAACCAATCATCAAAGTGCAATTGATGATGTGGATGTATTTAAGGGTTTTGAGATAGGGTGTTTGCATAAAATGAGATGAAACAAAAGGTTATTAGGGCCCATTGGATAATTCTGGCAGAGATATTATTGGTGCATAATGTTAAAGAAGTTAAAGTGAACCCTACCAAGACTCCAAAAGACATAGTTTTGCTTAGCCATCAAGAGAAGCCCAAGAGGTCTTCTAGAGGACAACACTTTTAGATCAGAGTAAAAAAAATTATTTGAAGTGTACTGATATACCACCAGTGTACTTGCAAAAATACGCTGCCCTGATCGCAATATAAAGTATTATATTGGCCTAACTAATACTAGATTCTAAATTTAGTATAATACCGATCAATTATTAGGGTTTTAATGAAGATATCAGACAATATATCAGTAAGTTTTTATACATTACTAATACATAAAGTTAATTTTAAAATATATTTTATGAATATTTTTAGAATATTAATATTAATCATTAATAGTTATTCTTCTCAGTGATATGCCAGCATTACCTGCCAGTATAGCAGTCCGTGCAGGTACCTATCAAGGACTAATATTTCACAAAAAACCAGTATTTCAAACATTTTCAACTCTAACCACTTTCATTCAAAAATGATGCTAATAATAACTATGGGGACTATAACGAGCTAAACACTGGGACTAGATAGAATAATGTGGAAGATGAGAACTCCATTTAAAGTGAAGGATTTCCTTACACTCCTTGTAAAAAATACAATTCTTATATGGGATAATCTCATAATGAAAAGAAACAAGTAATTAGAAACCAGAACAATGCCTCTTTAGAAGTAAGACTCCTTACGATATCTCAAGGTACCTCCATCGGACTCATTTCCTCAATCTGTATGCTTGAAGGTGCTACAAATAATTGAAGAAGGAGAAAGCTGAATTGTATATTATTGATGAGGGTAATGCCCAGACATATATAGCGATACAATTTGATGAGGAGAAATTCTAATACAACTCTAATACAAGAATAATAGTTTCTAATATTGCTTAAATACAATATGAATTCTAATCCTAATACTACGCTTAACACCACCCCCCCCCCCCCCCCCACCCCCCCCCCCCCCAAAACGCATGGTGAAAAACCAGCATGAGTTTGCTAAACTCTCCAAACCTTAAAAAAAAAAAATTAAAAAAAATATAAGATTTTAGAGATTTCTCAAACTCAGAAGGAACGATGATATGATTGATTTCAGTAGACTGTAATAAGTTTGTAGTAGATCGGTGACGCCCGTCGGTAGACACACTCGGACCAGTGTAGCTAGTAGTAGAACCTGGTGATGCCCGCCAGTAGACGCACTTGAACTAGTGCAGCTAGAAGAACACACTCGGATCAGTGTAATTAAAAAATCTGGTAATGCTCGCCAGTAAACGCACTCGGATCAGTGCAACTAGTAATATGGTAGTAGAAAAAACGACCATCATGAAAAAAGACCAATCATTGGGCTTATAGATACCCTCAGAAATGGTTGAAACAGCGGAAACTTGTTGATTTGTAATGATAGACTGACTTATAGACTGCTTCAGTAGACACTCAACGATCTTTTATTTAAGTAGTTGATCAATGTCGGGAGCGAGACTACGGTATTAGCTGATGGATGGATGAATGCAGTTTGTACCCGCCCTTCACGAATCTTTTCCCGATATTTTTCCAACTTATCAGGATGTAGAGCAAAACAATCATCGATAACATGTCCTTTTTTGTGACAATGACTGCAAATAAGAGTAGATCTAGATCGTGATGCAACAACAAGAATACTCTCACTAGGAACTGTATTGCGGGATGCAATCGACTGTAAACGAGTCTCCTCAGAAATCAAATCTGATACAACAGAGTCAAGTGACGGAATCGGATCTGATTGAATAAGCTAACCAGCTAATGTGGAGAATTCAGAATGGAGAGCCATCAGAAATTGATAAAGTCTCCAACGCTCTTCGGTCTTTGTGGAGGTAGAGATTAACAGTAGATTTTAAACTAGCCTCTATTTCATCTAGTTACCTCCAGTACTCACTCATTTGAAAATAAAAATCATGTATAGATTTTTCACCTTGAGAAGCATATTGAGCCTGAAAATTAATTGATATTCCCGTGCTCTATTGGCTTGAATGAATTTTTCTGTCAGATGTTTCCACATCACAGTAGCAGACTCGAACATGCATAAATGAGCACGAAGAGAACGATCAACTAAAGAAATAATATAAGAAACAACATGATCATCTCTTTTTAACCATATTTCTTTTGCAACATCATATTTCTACCGAGTAAAAGCATCAGCTTCAGAAGGTAGGATAGGAGGTGTTGTGGTTCCATTGATGTGACCAAGTAAATGATGTCCTCACAAAGTACCGTGAATGGTTGCTGATTGAGTTATGACCTGCACACAAAAATACAAAATTTCAGAACTTTTAAAATAATAATGCAAGGTGCTCAATTCTACCGCTATAACAAGTGGCTATGTGGGTCGTGATCCACAAGAAGGGACTAGCGATGGAAGCTTCTTTAGTAAATTCTCTTTTATGCTACAATTAATGGTTAAATTCTTCTATTAGTTCTTAAAAAGAAAAGAGAAAAATGGAGTTAAAGTTAAGTTAGGAAGAAGGTAGTAGATTGAGAAGGTGGAGAAAAACAGAAAATGATATATACAAAGAAATTAAAAAGAGTGATAAAATAGTTGAAAGATTGTGGTGTTGGCAATTTACACTAAAATTAAAAGAAAAACCTAAAAGAAAAACTTACCTCCTTTGGTTGATGACTTACCTGGAACCCTTGCATGTTTTACCTTACTTCGGAGGTGATCGACGCATAACCCATAAGATCGAGCTCAGTCCCCATTCGCATTACATCATCAAGATGAACAAGAATGTAATAATACGGAATCTTGAGGAGGAGATCATCATCATGAAATATCGGTGGCACTCACACAAACATGGCTATACGATGCTTCTAGATTCACTTGGATGCTCATCATAACCAAAAGAGGAAAAGTAGAAAGAAGAAGATGAAAACAAAAGTAAAGACGAATATAAAAAAAGTTACCTTTTATTTCTTGCAGAAACGATGGAAGAAAGGAGGAGAGTACATCGGTGTCACTCTCAACATAAGCCTCTCTCTCTTACTTACATGATCCTCAATCTAACCTATGCTTACAAAGAAATAAAAATTACATAAAAAGAAAATAAAAACTTACACTAAAAAGAATGAAAAACTAGCTTAAAATCTATCTCTGTTAGTCGTTTTTTTTATACACTCTGAAAATCTCAGTATTTATAGGCAAAACCCAAAGAGGAGGGGCGTACGAAGATAGGGGGAGCAAACGCTCCCCCAACTGCTGCAACAAAGCCGCAAAAATGCGGCTATGGCCACGTTTTCGTGGCTTGGGTGTGATCAGGTGGCCACACCCAAAAGGTGGGGGTCCCTGGTTTAAGAGATTATTTTATCCGGTTCTGGATTTCTCGTTTCAGCCCCTAGATTTGACGAAACGACCTTTGATCGTTGGCTTTAAACGATTGATTCGTAGAGATATATTTTTAGTTGATTTTCAACTGATCTGAACCGACCTGATCTGCCCTGATTTACTGACTTCAAATTAATTCGGATTTAAATCAGAATTTGATGGGCTTTTGGGCTCCTTTCTCTTCCTCTCCTTTAGTAATGAGCCTGCAAATAAATTAAACAATAATTAGGAAAAAGTAGAGTTTATTTTATAATAAGTATGAGAATATGATAATGAATGTACAATATTAACGACCGATCAGTTGCAGACCAGGATGACCAATCTGAAACCTTCACCAATTTTATATCACTAGCAATAGGAAAGTATTTTCGAGAAGTCTCAGAAGACATGGTAGGTGGTGTCCACGCACTAGATTGATGGAGGATTTTTAATATGGGAATTTTGATAAGTGGAGATCTGTCATGGTGGAGGCACTTGTCGAAATTGCCAAAGACAAAGACGAAGAATTGTTGTTCAAAATTTGAAGAAAAAACAAAGTTGTAGATGAAAGTCACAAACAAAACATAAATGAGGAACTAGAAAAGAGAAACAAAGAGGAACCAAGCAGATTTCAAAGATGAAAGATGAAGATAAATTGAAAAGGTCAGGAAAAAAAAGTTAGGAACCAAACCAGTTGCGGAATTGATGTGGAAAAACACAAAGACTGAAACTAGCAAACAAACACATAAACGGATTCTAAACAAATATTGCTAAAAAACAGAAATTGATAAAAAATGAAACAAAACTAAAAGAACTAAGAACAAGATTGCAAAGAAGATTAAAACTGTAAAGAAGATGCGGAAGTGAAACCTAATGCACCTTTTTTTAACTATTATTGTTCATCAAGAAGATGATGATAATGCTCGGAGGGGGATGATGATGCAAAGGATCAAAAAACCCTAGGGCTCTGATACCATGTTACAAGTAATTGAAGAAGGAGAAAACTGAATTGCATGTTACTGATGAGGGCAATTCTCAATTATATATAGGGACACAATTTGATGAGGAGAAATTCTGATACAACTTTAATACAAGAATACAAAAATAATAAGGAAACCTCTGTTTCTAATATTGTTTTAATACAATATGAATTCCAATCCTAATACTACTCTTAACAGAAGGAAAGAAATCCATTTGGCAGTGAACTATGAGTGGATCTTCTACTACAACTTGCACAGCAAGTCATGATTCAAGTCCCGATTAGTAACTCCAGGTCCCCCGAAGTCCTTACGTTTGCGCACTCGGTCCCAACTTACCAGATGTACTGTTTGGTGCCTCTCGGGTTCCCTTTCCAAAGGAAGTTTCTACCGGGCCAGTCCACCGTGCTTATGACCCAGCATTGAAAGCTCATAAAAAGGCATAAGGTAAAGTGAAGGCAAGGAGAGCATTGAATTGATGAGTGTGATTCGCCCTTCAAGTGATAGACATTTGTCTTTCCATCCCGCCAGCCTCTTCTCTACTTTTTCAATGAGGGGGATCCAATCTTGTTTCTTTGGTTAACTTGACCTAAGTAAAACACTGAGATACTTGATTGGATAAGCCTATTCCACACAGTTGAAGAAGAAGGTGAAAAGTGAGCGCTTGATATCAATTACCCAAGGGGGAGGAGAGAGATTTTATGAAAATTAATGCGGAGGCATGACCAACACTCAAAGCAGTGCAGAAACCACATTAAGTTCAATTCCTCTTTGATGTCATTATGCCCAAGGATTAGAGTATCATTGGCATACTGCAAAATCAATATACCTCCATGAGATAAGGAGGGTATCACCCCGCGGAGAAGTCTAGCCTCTCTCCCTCCGTTGACCATTAAGGTAAGAATGTCAATGACCAACGTGAAGATAAATGGCAACAAAGGGTCTTTTTGTATCAAACCCAAGCTCGCCGTTGATAAGGACCTACGATTTGACCCCACAAACGCATGCACGCATACAATCAATCCATTTGTCACCGAAACCTTTAGTCTTCAGTGCTTCCATGGCGCTTTCACAAGAGATATTATCATACCCTTTCTCAAAATCCAGTTTAAGAAGGAAATTGTCCTCGCAGCTACTCCTAGAAATGACTCCTTGAGCCATAGCCACACTATCAAAAATGTTCCAGCCCTTGATGAGAAGCTTCTCTGTTTGGGATTGATGAACCCATCAAGAACTGTGTCAAGCCTATTTGCCAAGACCTTGGTTATAGTTTTGAGTGACTTGTTACGAATGCTAATAGGTCTGAGGTCCCTAATTCAGGTAGTATCCTCTCTCTTAGGGATGAGAACAATGGTGGTCATAGTTAAGGCGATTGACGTCCAATTTGTGAAAGAAGAGCTCATCAAAGAAAGCCAAGAGATCTCTTTTCAAATATCTCATAATCTAGAATAGAAGAATATGGTGAAACTATTAGGATTCGGGTCCTTGTCTTGCCCAAGTTGCCTAATCATCATCCTGATCTCTTCCCCGCTGAAACAACAATCAAAAGGGTCCAAAATGGGGGGGGGGGTATGGGGGTGGGGATGAGGAGATTCAAATCAAGAGGGATCTTGCGAGGGGTTGGCCTCCCAAAAGTGAGGATAAGTGTGAGTTTACTAGGGTCCTAAAATCAAGGTCCAAGGGTACCCAACGCTTCCATCCTAGAAGCCAATAATAAGGTTATACCTCCTATGATCATTAGTGACCCTATGAAAAAAGGCAATGTTTGAGTTACCTTCCTAAAGTCATTGGACGCAAGATCTCTATCTCCAATGGACTTCCTCTTGTAAATAAATAGTATCCAGCTCTTCTTTGAGGGCCTTCAGTTCAGCAATATCCTCGGGCGTGAGATCCTGAGTCTCTTGCTAAAGCTCTAGGAGATGACCCTGCTCTATAACGGAGTTCTTGGTTTGAGTAAAACCCTTTAGCTCTAGTTTGGCCAATCTGTGAGTTGCATTCTAAGCCTGCAGATCTTTTTGCACTATCTATCCATGGCATTTGTAACTTGGATTGGTGCATCCCAACTGCCTCTAATGACCCTCTCTATCCCATCACAGGTTAGCTGCGCCTTTCCAAATTTGAATGAGCATGTAGGTGATCGTACATATATTTTGTATTCTTTTCATTACACTCCTACTTTTATCGTGTAATAAATCTGCTAATTTTCTTATCTTAAATATCTATTTTACAGAAGATAATAATGAAGAGAAAGAGGATTAAACCAAATAAATACCAGTTAAAATCAGATTTAACTGGATCTATTTGGTTAGCTGAGGATGATCCCAGATCTAGTTAGAACAAATCAAGGATTGGGGCAACTGTTCAGCTGAAGAATGGAGCAAATCAGAAAGATAACACCAAATAGAAACCATTAAAATTTAGATTTCTATAAATCCATTTTGGTTAGCTAAAGATCAACTGAGGATAATATCAAATACAGAGATAGAGAGAAGATCAACGGATGAGATGAAGCAAGTTTGACTCAGATTCTGACTAGATACATTTTAGTATTTGAATCATAACTTTCGCTACAGAATCTTAAATTGATGATTCAAGATGATCTAGAATGCGGACTTATAGGGCTACAACTCTTATGTTGATCACTATTTCTAATTCTGTCATTTCATAAGTGATATTCAGCAATCAACACGCCAACAAACTGCAGATCAGAACTGAATATCCACATCAAATCAAGTTTGAAGATAAGGAGAGGATTCTAATTCAGAAATAGCCAGCTTCCCCTATCTTCATACTCCTCTAACCTCTATATTTCTTCTATAAATACCTGCAATCTTAAAGGCAAAAGGATGACCAAGCAGAGAATAGAACTTAGGATAATTTGTAGTTTGTAACTTAGGTTTTTAGTTTTCTTTTTATGTAATTTTTACTTTTCTTTATGTAACTGAGAGGAGAGATAAGTTTCATGGAGGAAGGAGATCAAGCTTGTACTGAGGGTGACACCGGTGTAAGTAAGCTTTTCTTTCATTGTTATTTGAATTGAATCAAAGTTTCTTTTTCTTTCTTTACTCTTGTTTTCTTTTACTCTCCTCTGATGTGTTGCAATCCAAGAGAATCAGATAGCCTCGAGACTGCTTAGCCGTTGTATGTGCCCTTGATGGTCTATGATAATGAACAACCCTTCTCTTGCTAGTATAGTTTGTCATTTTATTCGTAGTGTAGATCGAGAATGGGAAAGATCCTATACGCCATGCTTGATTGCCTTCAAAGACAAAGTAAGTCGTCACAACGGATCCAAGGCATATGAGCACTGAAGAGGTGAGTAATTTTTAGGTTGTCTTTCTTTTCTTTTATTTTTTATTTTCAATATCACAAACTCCAATCATTTTTATCACCCTTTTCAATTTCTGTATAAATAATCCATTTTTCATTTTCCCACCTTCTAAGTCTATCACTTTCTTTCTAACTTCACTTTAACCTAATTTTCCTCTTTTTCTTTACAAGAACTAAAGAAGAACTTTAACCATACCTTGTATCTTAAAAGAAGACTTACTAAAAAGCTTCCATCGCTAGTCCCTCCTTGTGGATCACGACCCGCATAGCCACTTGCTATAGCGGTAGAATTGAGCACCTTGCACTACTATTTTAAAAGTTCTGAAATTCTATATTTGTGTGCAGGTTATAGCTCAATCAGTAGGTCGAGCCCTCTCCAACAATTATCTAAAACCATGAGGACATGATCTAATATTAGACTATGGCAGGACCTTGCAATGGCCAGAGGGATTGTAATTCCTAATCCATGGACACCCAAATCTGATCCAACTTCTTGAGGATAACTTCAACTTGATTATGGTCAAAGTAAACATGTGACCCGCGAGAGGGATATCAATGAGATGTAGGAATTTAAGTCAAGAGGGATCTTGTCTAGGGGTTGACCTCCCAAAAGGGAGGAGAAGTGTGAGTTTACTAATGTCCTAAGATCGGGGCCCAAGGGTACCTAATGCTCCCCATCCTAGAAGCCAATAATAAGGTTAAGCCTCCTATGATCATTAGTTACCCTATGAAAAAAGGCAGTGTTTGAGTCACCTTCCTGAAGCTATTGGACTCAAGATCTTTGTCTCCAATGGACTTCCTCTTGTAACTAAATGATATTATCCAGCTCTTCTTTAAGGCCTTCAGTTTAGCTATTTCCTCGGGCGTGAGGCCTGAGTCTCTTGCTGAAACTCTAGGAGATGAACCTGCTCCATAAGGGAGTTCTTGGTTTGAGTAAAACCTATGAACTCCAGTTTGGCCCAATCTATAAGCCACATTCTAAGCCTGTAGTCTTTTTGCACCATCTGCCTGCGATATTTATAGCTTGGATTGGTGCATCCCAGCTGCCTCAATGACACTCTGTATCCCATCACAGATAACCTACGCCTTTTCAAATTTGAATGAGCATGTAGGTCGAGCCCTCGCAACAAGTGTCTAAAACCAGAGGGATATGATTTGATGTTGGACTATGGCAAAACCTAGCAATGGCCGAAGGGAATTGTGAATTCCAATCCATGGACACCCAAATCAGGTCCAACTTCGTAAGGATAACTTCAACTTGATTATGGTCCAAGTAAATATGCGATCCGAGAGAGAAATGTCAATGAGATGTAGGGAACTAAGTCAAGAGAGATCCTGTCTGGTGATGGCCTCCTAAAAGAGAAGAGAAGTGTGAGTTTACAAGGGTCCTAAGATCGGGGCCCAAGGGTACCCTGTTGTAACAAATCGGCACTCTAGCACTAAATGTTACTCTCGGGATCGACATTTGCAAAACTTGACAATATGATGATACTTAAACAAAAATTATTGTACAGCAAACTAGCAATATCTAAATAAAAGAGTAAAAAGAAATAACATGAGGATTTGACATGGTTCAGTCTAAACTTGGCCTACGTCCACGGGGAGTGAACTTGAGAGAGTTTTATTAATCAACTTGATATAAAGAGATCTAATCTTTCTCTTAATCTCACAAGAGTATTTACCTTTTCTTTGAACCTAAATCTAGATTACAAGAGTATACCTTCTCTCTATGTACCTTGACCTTGTTCCTCTCTTTCTTGGCTTCTTGGGTATTCTCCACCTTTTTCTGTTATTTTATAATGCTAGATTACAACATTTATTAATAGGATTTTACAATACAATTCCCATTTAGATTACGAGATGATGTTGGCCATTGGATACTTGAAGAATCTTGATCAATCTTATTTGGAGTTGATCTTCTTGATCTAAAAGGATCCTAGATCCTATATTCTTTAAAAACAAACCTTCATTGAGTAGAATCTGAATCCTATTCGAATTCCACCAGAAGAGAAAACCTGCGCCTGAAAAGAAAACTGATTCACGCTTCAGAAACACCTCGATTAGTCGACTTATCATGTGGATTAGTCATCTAATTCCCTCCATTAGTCCACTTATGATTTTATAAGTCGACTACTGTATAGCAATCCCTCTTTGTATCTGCCTCTGTAATTATCCAGTCGACTATATAGTTAACTGGTCTTGTGCATTAGTCAACTTATACAGATTATAAGTCGACTAATCCGCACTAACTGAGTTTGCTTCTTCTGCTTCAAGCCCTCATCTTTACCAACTTGATTGGATCTTCTTGGACCATCATCTCCTCTTGAAAATAAGGCAAAATCCTAACATACTCAATGCTCCCCATCCTAGAAGCCAACAATGAGGTTAAGCCTCTTATGATTATTAATGACCCTATGGAAAAAAGTAGCGTTTGAGTCACCTTTCTGAAGCCATTGGACTCAAGATCTCTGTCTCCAATGGACTTCCTCTTGTAAATAAATGATATCCAGCTCTTCTTTGAGGGCCTTCAGATCAGCAATCTCTTCAGACGTAAGGTCCTAATTCTCTTCCTAAAGCTCTAGGAGATGGACCTGCCCCATAAGGGGTTATTGGTTTGAGTAAAACCCCTGAACTTCTGTTTGGCCAATCTATAAGTCGCATTTTGAGCCTGTAGATCTTTTTGCACCATATGTCCACGGCATTTGTAGCTTGGATTGGTGCATCCCAGCTGCCTCTAATTACACTCTCTATCAAGCTACGCCTTTTCAAATTTGAAGCGTGTAGGTCGAGCCCCCCACAACAAGTGTCTAAAACCAGAGGGACATGATCTCATGTTAGATTATGGAGGGACCTTGCAATGGCCAGAGGGAATTGTGATTCCCAATCCATGGGCACCCAAATCCGGTCCAACTTCGTGAGAATAATTCAACTTGACTTCGGTCCAAGTAAACATGCCACGCAAGAGAGAGAGAGAGATAGAGAGAGAGAGAGAGATGTTGTGCGCGGGACAACAACCTCTCTGAGGAATCCACAAACCAGGCGAAGATTGATGCAGCCGGAGACGTATCCAACACGACAAGAATAGAGAAACAATAGAGAAAAAACAATCAACACAATATTTAATGAGGTTCGGCAATGTGCCTACATCCTCGGGCAAGGGAGAGAGAACAACAATCAATACAAACTAATACAGAGGGATACTTGAGGGAACTTTCAGGGGATACAATACATGAGGGCTCTTTCCCTTATTTATAGCCACAGATTCTCAGGAGTTTAGGAAACCCCAATTGAATTTGACCCCAAACAGGAAAGGAGTCCAAATCCTAAGAATCCAAATCCTAAAAAGAATCTAAATCCTAAAAGGAGAAATAATTCACCTGTTAGGAAACTCTAATTGTATCCAACTCCTTTTCAAAAACGAAGTCCGAATCCAAGTTGGATTCCATAAGCTTTATCAAGCTTTAATCTCCTCTCTCTCTCCCTACAATTCTCCACCTCGGTGAAGATTTTTTAAATCTGAGTCGAACTCCAACGAACTCCAATATATCACCTGGCGAAATCGACACACGATCTCAGCTTTAAGCGCTCCGGGCAAAATCGACACACGATCTCGACTTGGCCAACAGACTAAATCTGTTCCTTCAAACGAATCGTCAGCATACGTACAATTGATTTTCACTGATTTCACTAGATCCAAACTGAGTTTGTCGTCGCCACTTGCAACTCTCACCAAACTCCAATATCATTTGTTGGCTTCTAACTTTAGCTCAGCTATCCAACTGGAATGCATCAACATGCGGTCCCATCACTTTACCTTTGGAGAAATACCATACATGCCGGTCATCGAACGTGTCTCCAACTCAGCAACTACATGACCTCACGAAGAACTCATCATGAGTCAACACTGACTCTCCTATTGACTAGCTCTCTCCAGTCTACTTGTCTTCAGCTGACGATCCAACTAAGTCTGAGTAGAACATACTAAACACCATCATCGACTTCAATAAACTGGATGCACACCCCTCCTATGCAAGCTTAACCATCTTCTCACTAGAAGATCAACTGTTCTTCGAGATCACAATGCTTCACCTCTGCGTGAAGCCCAACTCTCCACCTCTACGTGAAGTCCTAATCAGCTTCTTGAGAACCTAAATAGCTTCATATGAGTTGCTTCACCAAATGTGGATGTTCCTTTACGGTTGCCTACGTACCTTGCCCAAAGGATCAAGCTAACCGTAGTTCATTGTAATGAGCTCCATCAAGCTCAAGCACCTGTACCTAAATCTTCAGCAGGGAACCTATCTGGCTGAGTCATATGAATCTCTTCACTACCATCATGGAGAATAACGGCCTTCAACTTGAGCTTGTCGCGGTCACAAGCTTGAGATTCATGCTTCTTCACCCACGTGTGTGGTTTTACCTTGGTTCGAATGGCTGCAAACAATTTGACATTCTCAGCAATATCTTTAACCTGTTCAGTATCAACCCTGGCTACATGATCTCCACCCGGTGTCACATCCGGTGAAGTCTTCACTGATATCGAACCAACTAGAGATGGTGGAGTAGCATCAACCTTCACCCGCTGCGATACTTCCTTGGTCTTCGTTCTCTCCATCTGCTGAGAGATGGTAGACTTCAACACTGAAGTTTCATCAAACGTGACATGCCTACTCAACGCGATCTTCTTGTTTTTAGATTTTCATAACCTGTAACCTTTCATATTTCTGTTGACACTCAAAAACACAAACTTCTTTATTCGCGGATTCACCTTGCCATCTTTGACACTGAAGTAGGTCGGACTTCTAAATTCTCGCAGCAAACCATGATCTTGAGCAGCTTTTTCAGACCAAATTTTTAATAGAGTTTTACCTCCTATCACAGTCAATCCATTTATGAGATGGCTAGCATACACAATCGCCTCAGGCCCAAAATAATTTGTCTAATCTTTCATTAGACAACAAACACCGAAGCTTCTCCAGCAAGGAACGGTTTATTTTCTTAGCCAACTCATGTATACCTTCTGTGAAGTGAGTACCAATACCAGTGTTCTGGCCAAATCATAGGATTGGTTCATGTCTCTTTCAATATTACTAATTTGTAGCTCCTTAATCTTCCTACCTGTCTACTTCTCCATTCTTCTTTTCCACTTCACCAACATATTTAGGGCTTCACACCTTTGTCTCATGGGATATATCCAACAATGCCTAAATAAACTATCAATAAAAGAGACAAAATACCTGTGACCTCTAAGCGATGCAGTCTTAACAGGTCCCCAAACGCTTATGTGAACACAATCAAGAAGACCTTCTGAGCGGTGAGTACTGGTACAATTTTACCTTCTTCTTATCCAAAACGCTGTGTTCACCCTCCAGATTACAGGTAGCAACACCTTCCAATGATCCCTTCTTTGCAGGAGCTTGCAAAGTCTTTTCACCTCCATGTCCGACCTTCACCTGTCAGACCTTTGTGCAACCATCATCTGAAGAACTAGAAGTCTCCACCTGAACTGTAACTGTACTACCCTTCAAGTAGTAGAGTTTTCTCAGCAGACGCCCTTCATAACCACCATTGAGCCTTTGGTCATCTTGAGAACACCATCTCGTATAGACACCACAAGGCCCAATACTTCCAAAGCGAGATAAAATTCCTTTTGAGTTGAGGTACATACCTCACCTCCTTCAATTCTTGTACTATCCTATCTTCCATCTTGATACGGATTATACTCATCCCTTCTTTATAATACGGATGATCATCACCCATGACCATGTAACATCCATCTAGCTTCTCAAAGCTAGAAAACCAGACCCTGTTCGGGCACACATGATAGGTAGCTCCGGTATCTAAGATCCACTCAGCCTTATCTGAGTAATCAACAGTAGGAGTAGTAACAGAGAGAGAATATCAATGAGTCTGAATCCGATCCATCTGCCTGTGCGAGATTCGCCTCGGTCTTTGACTCCATCTTCTTACTTTTGGCCTTCGGGCATCAACTTTTCAGTGCCCTAGTTCCTTGCACAAGGCGTACTGATTCCTCTTCAGATCTCTGAAGCCTGATCTGGATTTTAATCTTCCCTGATCATCTCTTCCCTTCCTATTGGAGCTTCTGCCTCTTACCGTCAATGTCTCTGCTGTTGTGTTTCCTGAAGAAGACAGTCTGTCCTGTCTCCTTACTTCATAACTCACAAGAGAAGCAGATACCTCATTGTAGTTAAGGGATTTTCTTCCATTGATCAATGTAAGAGTAAAGGTCTTATACTCTTCCTTAGGAAGAGAATTCAATAGAATTACCGCCTTATCCTCTTCATTGGTCTTCACATCCACATTAACTAGATCTGTAAGAAGCCTCGTGTAGCGATTCAAGTGTTCATTGATGGAGCATCCTCTTTGCATCTAAAACCTATAAAGCTTACTCTTCAACTGCAACCGCGATTTTATGTTTTTCGTCAGATACTTCTTCTTTAGGATCTCCCGCAGCTACCTTGCAGATGTCTCATGCAACACATGATACTTGATATCTTGTGTCAAACAAAACATGATCAAGCCACACGCCGTTCTGTTCATCTTGTCTCAATCTTCTTCAGTTGTTGATGCGCGCTTCTTCTCCAACCGTAGAATGTCTTCGAGGTTTGATGCCGTCAGCGCATCCATCACCTCACACCTCCACATACCGAAGTTGTTCGTGCCGTTGAACTTTACCACATCAATCCTCAGCGGATGTGGATTCATGGATGTACCTTTTTCAGCCATCTTCTCAACTAATTCCTCAAAGTAATGCGGAAACAAACAGAGTTAGATAAAACAAACTGGATAAAGATAGGATCTTTACCTCCACGCGAAACCCTCGAAGAGTTTCTGAGGCAGTCTACTCCTCCAAATTGATTCCTCGAGCAATTTACGCGCTGTTTTGAGATCGACACACGATCCCATAAACAGTCCCAACGCCGCTCCGAGATTGACACACGGTCTCCACCAAATAGCAACTGATGCCCTTAGAATCAACACACGAACTCACGACTAAGCTGGGATACTCTGATACCAATTGTTGTGCGCGGGACAACTACTTCTCTGAGGAATCTACCAACCAGGCGGAGGCTGATGCAACCGAAACGACAAGAATAGAGAAACAATAGAGAAAAAATAATCAACACAGTATTTAACGAGGTTCGACAACGTGCCTACATCCTCGGGGCAAGGGAGAGAGAGATTTTATTGATTCAACAATCAATACAAACTAATACAGAGGGATACTTGAGGGAACTTTCAGGGGATACAATACATGAGGGCTCTTGCCCTTATTGATAACCACAGAGTCTTAGGAGTTTAGGAAACCCCAATTGGATTTGACCCCAAATAGGAAATGCTTCCAAATCCTAAAGGAATCCAAATCCTAAAAGGAGAAACAATTCACCTGTTAGGAAACTCTAATTGTATCCGACTCTTTTTTAAAAACAAAGTCCGAATCCAAGTTGAGTTCTACAAGCTTCATCAAGCTTTAATCTCCCCCCCCCCCCCACACACACACACACACAGAGAGAGAGAGAGAGGGAGGGAGAGAGAGAGAGAGAGATATGTCAATGAGATGTAGGGAATTAAGCAAGAGAATAAAGGCTTCCCTCTCCATGTCACTGGAACCTCTGCCGTTGTTTTCACGGGAGAAGCGGGTAATGTTGAAGTCTCCCCTCAGAAATATGGGCCTGGCCACTAACACTGAATGAATATTGTTACTTATGTATTGTGCAACGCAGAGGAAAACCTTAATCACTCCTCTTACATTAATTTCAGTTTTTTAGTAGCTTGTATTATGGCGTTATACTTTTATCTTTTTCTTTTTCTTTTTCTTGAATGGTTGATTTTCTCAAAAAAATTTCTTGAATGGTTAAACTAAAATTCCCAGGGATTTTGCAAGGGCTCACTAAGAATCAGCGCGGGTGTGTGGGTGTGCGTGTGTGGGTTGGGGGATGGGGGGTGGTAGAGCAAAATCTGTCCGAAAAACACACAAATGTCTTTTGATGGGTGAAGTATTATATAAATTTCTTTGTTCACTTCTTTCAAAGAATGAAAAATTGTGAAAGGCACCAGATCTTGCAAATGGTGTCATTAACACGAGCCACAAGTTTAATTAGGGCCTCAGCACAATAAGCCACAATAATGCACACGTAAATTGATTGGACGAGAGAAAATGACACATACATAGTTACACATACACAATCATTTAATTAGATTTAATGTGAAGTGCATGTGATTTTATGTACAGAAAGGTCACTGTTCCAACGATTGTTGTCCAAGCAAAACTTGTCTTGATGGTGAAAATTTGCATACTTCATCTATTCAATCATCTATTTAGAACGAACCCATTAATTTATAAATTTAATAACAGTCGACAAATTGATTAACGACACACCAACTACTAATGCTCTCATTTCAACAAAAAAAAACATATTAAAATATAAGTTTTGTAATACCATTTTATACTTTCTCAAGAAATCGCATGCTTTCTGTTTACCATTTTCTCCAGGATAGAAACTTAAGAGTGTTGGTAGAGATGATTGGAAGATATTTCATGTGAAATTATTTATCTAATGATTGTGGAAGTTGGAGAAACTTGTTTTTCGTAAGGCATCGAGTTTTTCTTATTTTAACTTTTTTTTCTTAAAGAAAAGAGCCAATAAACTATCAGCAGAAGTGATTACTTGTTTGCAAAATCAAGGTTCACAAGTTCAACTCTTCTTGCCCATGACAGGAGTTGGATTCATGTGTTTCTCATTCTACTATTGTTCAAGCTTATCTGTTTAAATCTTCACCATTCATTATTTCTAAAACAATTGTGATTCAACACATATAAATGTAAAAGGACAACACATATTATTGCTATTTATCACATCTATTAAGAAAATTAAGTTGTCAAACAATGGCTTGCCAAAAAGTACAGAAATATAAGGAACTTATAAGCTAGCCAATAGATCAACCCCCTTCAAGTGCCAACAAGTGGCCTCTATCAAATCAACCGCAACAAATCTTTGTCAAGCAATAAAAACTTTTTCCAAAAGACAACAAGAAGTAGAAGTGTATACTTCTCCTCCACTCTATTTGTGGAGTGGGCTCACCGGGACCTCACCCCTTCCCTTTAAATACCACAACATCCCACTTGAAAGCTTGAAGCCAATCCCAGAGCTCCAATCCCATATAATTTCTCACGTAGCCCCTCAAACAAAATGAAAATTGACAAGAAGCCCCCAAAGGCTGCAGCCAAAAGGCTATGGCACATAATAAGAGTGTTGTACTACATGCTCCGCAAGTCTGTCTCCAAGCACAAGCTCATGATAGGCCTCAACCTTCACCTCCTCCTCGAGCGGAGCAAGATCGCCGGAAAAGCCATCGGCAACCTATTAAGTGCTTCTCACCACCACCACCACCACCACGGCGAGTCGTTCTCTGTGTATCGTGAAATTGAATTCAGCTGCAGTAACACCCCGTTCCAAGCTGTGAAGCGAAAGGGCAAGCGCCATTGTGGGTGTGAATCTCATGATCATGTATCGGCCATTGCCGAGGCGTTCGAGATACTAAATTCTGAAGCACTGGCTGATGATAATCTTAACGCCATGATGTCGTCGCCAACTCCAAGGGCGCGGCAGCTGAGGGGAGAGGAGGAAGAGGAAGAGGAGGAGGAGGAGGAAGAAGGTGGAAGCCAAGTTGACAGAGCAGCAGAGGAGTTTATAAGGAGGTTTTATGAGCAGCTCAGGTTGCAGCAGCAGCAGCGGGTTGGTGTTGTAAATTAGGAGTTGCTGACGGGTTTGCATGCATATGATCAGTCTTTTATATTAATTTTCTTTTATTGCAGGATATGAGCACTATAGGGTACAACTTATGAAGCAGTGTTTGCTAAAACTTTATCATTTCAGAATCAAAATAATGAAATTGGTCAAAATCAGAGTGGAATTGATTCTGAAATCCAGATTGTAAAATGTGAAGCTATAGATGTACTGTAAGTAAATGAGTTCAATTACTTTTGTGTTTGCTTCGAAGTTAACACCATTTTGATCTAAAAAAAGTGTCTAAATTTAATTGCCCATTAAAGCTTATAAGCAAATTAAGTAGGAGCATAATCTACATCGTAACGGTGTGTAATTATATCCTAAACCAAATATTTCTCTAAAACAAGAATTGTATCTTAAAGGGCTACTGTAACACAGTAGTAAAATTTCTTTATAGAAAGACATCGTTCAAATCAAACCGCTTACAACCTATTTTAGAGCAGAAATGAGAAGGAGGGAAAGGAGATGTGAGGGGAAAAAAATTATTATTAACATCAAATTTGCAAATAAAATGTCAGTTTTATTTTTTTAAAAAAAAAACACATGCAACTTCTCTGTAACATTATATTAAATTATAACATCCATAATTTATCTTCTAGTGCTCTAAAGTTAGAATTTTGAAATTTATACATGTCTCGAATAAATGGATCAGGTAACGAGTTTAATGAGCCAAACTTCAATCCACATCCAATCAAAATCAACAGATATAAAATAAATTTGGGTTCTAGAGGGTTTAATTGGGTTGATCAGTTTATGGCCAAACTTCCTATGTTCATTTTCTTTTCTTGGAGTTTTTCGTTTTAGTGTAGACTCATTTTTCTCATTTCAGGGTTCTCTTTTCTTTTGTTACGATGTTTATCTTTTTCTTTTATAGTCTTACTCCTCACTTCAACTTAAGTATGTAACTTTCCTGAAAAAGAGAATTTATTTAATAAGGAAAAAATTAAATTTAAAATTTAAAAATTTACACATAACTTTGTTTTCAAATCATAATATTATTGTTTTTTTTAAGGGTAAAAGGTCACCAACACTCTTCAAGTTGAATTCATGTCGGTACACCTGCCCATTGTTCAGCACCTTTTACTGACAATTTGATTTTGTTTTCCCCTTCTCTTTAATTCTTTACCTGTGGCTTCTTTTTATACGGGGGCGAAACTTGAGTTATTTGCGCAGCGGTATTTTTTTTATCTACTTTTTAAAAGAGTGTACGATGAGAATTAAACCTGAGTTGTTTTATATCATATTAAATCCCTAACACTGCACTGAAATTTCAAAGTTGTGATAAAGATTAAGGATAATATATTTATATTTTAACAAGCTTAAACAACACGACACTTCTTTTTTTCCGTAATCACCAATGATCTTAACAAAAAAGTAGGAACACATTATTGCACACCATATGTATTTCCCTACTCGGGCGTAGTGTATTCTTTCTTTGGCAGTAAGATTTTCTAAAAGATATAAACAATAAATTCTAAAAATGTAGAAAATATTATTTATACTGCTTTATACTTTATATATGTAGTTTATGGCTGAAGTTGTAGTTCATCCTGTTTTCTTTTAAAAAAAAAAAAAAAACCAGATTATTTACACATTTATTAGCACCGTCAGGTTAACAGATCGAATAGCCGATATAGAACCCATGTTACCCGACACAATACATACCCGTTATTTAAATGGGTACACAGAGGATCCGAGTTGGGTCTCGGATCCAAATAACTCGGATCTCAGTGGGCTGCCTTTTTCTTTAATGGGCTGACTTTTTATCCGCCCAACTGAGGACCCCACTTAGTGCCAGGTGTCATCTGAAAATTAAAAGCCGAGAAGGTCCCCATAATTATTTGGCAGCTGCCGGATTGGATCTACGTTGTTGCCCGGTCAGCACGTCCCCAGGATTTCATTATTAGCACAAATAGAAAATTATATTTTATTGGTAGTAAATACCATTCGTGCTATTAATAATTTAATTTTTTTTTTTTTTTTGAACGTGAAACCTCTCATTTTCTAACCTGATCCCTTTACTACTAATATTTTGATCAGAGACAAAGAAGTGAAATTAAGCTACGAGCAATTTATATGCAAGAATTATGTATATGTATTAGTTGTACCGTGTATGAGAGAAGAAACTTTAGGCAATTGATAAGATATGTAATTTGTTGAAAAGAGACACAAACGTTTCCAATTTCATTATATAAAAAATTCACGATGAAACAGTCTCGTTTTTAAATTAAAAAAATAGAGAAGAAAAATGAAAGAAAAAGCGTGCCTTATTCTCTGATAGTTTTCCTCTTGATAGAAAATAAAAGAAAATAGTTTCAATATATTTTTCTCTTCTGAAAATAACTTCTTTTTTTCTTCTATGGGTGCGCTCCTTCTGTGTGCAGTGGTAGTACTTGAATATGATTTTTCCACGGTGATATTCCAAAAATAACATTTAGATATAAGCTTAATTTTTTACTGTGGCCTAGATTAGGAGTAAAATATGTTGGTCTCTGACAATTAATTAAGATCACCGATCTAATTGGTCAGATCTATGAAAATCAGATGTATTCTTCTTATGAATAGTTGTGTGTTCAAAAGTGTAGAGAAAAAACCTAAAGGGTACGCCCTTAGTTCCTATCTTTTCATATTTAAATCCCTCAACTTTTCACACTTTATTCAATGTGTGACTAAAGAGATTCTATATCTTTTGATCCTCTTTAGCTACTAATAGGCCTACTTCTGACTTGAATATTTCATTTATTCGAAAACGGAATTGAACATATGAATATTCCTCCTTCGTCCCTAATGAAAAGAGAACACACTCCAACTATCATCTGTGTGATTCTAGCAACATAATACGCCTCAATTAAGCTAAAAAATTCACTTAAAATTCCCTGTTTTCCAACAAATAGAGGCAGAAATGTATCATGAAATCTTCCAAATACAAGTCATGTAATCGTATTCAAAGAATAAAGACTTTGTTTAGCCTATTGCCTAAAATTAAAGTTTTTCCATCCACTACGAATAAGTGGGCCCTTTCAACGACATTTTTTTTTTGAAAAAAAATGTTTTTTTAAAACCAACATTTTTCCCATTTAAAATCCCCCTCCCCAATCACATCCTTATCCCCCTCCCCTTTAAATACCACCCCCCTCTCCCTCCTCAATCACGGCACCATCACTTGCGGCCCTTCCCTCCCATTTCATCTCCTTCTCCCTTTATGCAAAAACCCCCTCCATAAAAAATGGGCCTTGACCAAGCCCCACCAGAGCCACCGGCCATGGCCAAGCGCCTCTGGCACGTCCTGCGCGCAGTCTACTACATGCTCTACAAGGGCGTCTCCAAGCACAAGCTCGCCGTGGACCTCAACCTCCGCCTCGCCCTCGAGAGGTCCAAGCTGCCCTCCTTCTCCTGCCGCCGCGTGGACCCCACCGGCTCCTTCTACGCTCCCCGAGAGGTCGAGTTCAGCTGCAGCAACACTCCCTTTTACGCCAAACAGAAGCAGAAGCAGAAGAAGAAGAGATGCCGTTATGTTAACGCGAAGGCGGTGGCCAGGGCGTTTGAGAGCCTGAACGCGAGCAGCAACTTTGGTGATCAGGGCAGTTCCTACTCGCCGAGGATCACGGACTCACCGTTTCCAACGGAGGAGGAGGAGGCGGGAGAGATGGGGAGTTTCGTCGACAAGGAGGCCGAGGACTTTATCCGGCGGTTCTATCAGCAGCTCCGGTCGCAGCAGGAGGCGCTGCTCGGCCGAGCATGCTGACGAGAGTGTTCTGGGTGTAGGGGTTCCGATTTGCAAATAAAATAAAAGACAGAAATTCAAACTGAGAGCGAACTCTGTTAATTATCAGTTTCTTTTCTTTTGTTCTCTCTCATCTGTTGATAAATGCAATTTAATTTAGTTAATGACAAGGCTTCTTTCTCTTAAAAAATAAAAAATTAAACAATAAAGACCATACCTCTTATATCAGCTCCAAATATGATAATTAGAACTGAGGAATGATTGTCATGTCTCAAGATATCTTGATTTATTAAAATCTAATTAACAATAGTGAAAGTGCTAAATTCTAAATTCCATATTGTTTCAATTGCAATAACATTATGATTTCTACTTACTACACGCGTTGTTGAATGATACTCAAAGATAGTTCTTAAGATTGTTTTTTGGACAACTCTACATGGATGTTCCTCAATATATATAAATAGCATATGTTGTACATATTTTACAAAGTTGGTTGTGCTATAGAAATCTATAGGTTATCATGTTGGTATTACCTCTCTCTCTCCCCCAAGGTTTCATGTTCAATCTTTGCAGTTATTTAACGAGAGATTTAACTTAAGTAATTAGCGATAGGTGCGTGTGTATAAACTAGAGAGTGACCTCCATTCTGCTTCTCAGAAGAAGAAATCAACTGTTTTACAATACAAATTATCATATATATTATTTTTCTTCTAAATATAGACTATAGTTGGAGTTGATCCATTGATCCCCCAAAACTCATTCTCATCCTTCACTAGTGAGCCAGACCTCACTGATATTTACTATACTTAATATTCTAAAATAAGCTATAACAACCAACTTACTTCGTGATATTTATAAATCCTCAACTTGGTTTCAAAATTAATTAATTGTAATTTCTACTTACGCTTAAATTTTCAACCTTTTGGTACTCACTAGTTTGCTATCTAATTGTTTACTTTCAAGCTTAAGAAAAATTTGTTGTCTTGGTTCATGGGGTTTATAGTCTGCAGTTTTTTTTTTTTGGCTTTTCTCAGGGAAACAAGTTAAAGCTGTCATTTTTTACTTTATGTAGCTTAATTACAAAATTATCTCCTGACTGGCTATGCTGCTAATTGGCCTGCCTTGAATAAATATTTTATTATTACTATTTGAATTTAAAGCTAAATGGGTGCTGATTAATTTAAACATCACACCATACTATAAAATTCCAAAACAATATTGAAAGAATTTTGCATAGATAACTATTTAGTCAAGGTAACTACAGCAAACGACAGGAGACCCAACATCAACAGTGACAAAGATTGTGACAGTGATGAAGAAAGGAAAATTAAAAAAATGACAAGGACTGTGACAGTGACAAAGAAAGAAAAATTAAAAAAAAAGTGCAACTGGGGGCCGTATTATTATTTTTTTTCTCCCTTTTTGCTCTCATTTTCTTTAATTTTTTTCTTTTTGTTTTAGGAAAGCAACTGAAGGCAGTGTTATTGTTTATGATGTTGCACGCTGTCTGGATGCTAGCAAGTGGGTGGAAGTGGGGAAGCAGACAGTAGGATTTTTTTTTTTTTTAGAAAATAAAAATTTGTATTTTTTTTTGGTATTTGAATAGTAATTAAAAAATGTAATTGGAAACGTGTAATATCTTTTCTTATATTTGATTGATAATATGAAGTGAAAGTGAAAAAGTTCATCACAAAGTTATTCATAAAATAATATTAAAATAAAAATAAATTATAAAAAAAATTAGACTGTATTTAGAATGCAAGTAACATAACAACAAAATTAACTGCTTTGCGTTATAACTTATTACAACTGAGATTTAAATCACCACAAAATTAACTATAACACCTTATAAGTGAGAAAAAAGTTGTGCAAAATGAAAAAGAGAAAAAGAAAAATTTTTTTCATTTTTTTTCGGTATTTGAATGGACAACATATAGATAAAAAATGACACTTCTCACTTTCTCACTTCCGCTCACTTCCTTGAATCCAAACAGAGGGATTACTATAGTGGGCATTAATATCATATAATACTGTGTGTTGAACATATAAAAGAAAAGGCAATAATATTGAGAAAAAGTACCAAAAAGAGACAGTGGCATTAGGCTACAACCGTGCTCCGCGCACTGCGAAGATTTATAAAAGCAATAGAGTGACAATTTAGATCACCAAACGTTGTATTACTTTTGCTTGACTTTTGGCTTTTTATATATTATTATTATATATAATATTTGCCTTGCTGATTCATTAGTCATAATTAATGGCCAGTCTAAAGTACAAATAAACCGTTAAAGGGTGATGAGATAAGATGAGAAACAGAAATTTATGGAGGAGAAATATGTAAAAGCTCGGTTAAGCTTTCTTTTGACTTGGGCTTTTTGATATATGATAAATTTTATGATATCGAAAGTTAATCTGATAGCATTTTCAAGGGAGAAAATGTTGGAAACCTCTGTAGGTAAGTTTGCTCGGGCGAGGATAATGTTTTATGATGGGTGATCATGTTGAAAATCATAATTCAAACCCTCACGAAAATAAGAAAGTCAAACTTTGAGTTGGTTTATGATTTTAGAGTTTCTAAAATTTAGTTTTAGAGTCATAAGTGTATTAAAATTAGTTTAGGAGTTTCTTATTTTCTTTTAATAAAGTAAATAGTAGATTAGAAATAAGAGTTTGATTGAGTTGGATTTGTTTGCTTTTATCTATAAAAGAAGAGATATAGTTAATATTTTGCAATGAAGAAAAAAATTAAGAGAAATTTGTAGTTAATAAAAAGTTTGAATATATATATATATATATATATATATATATATATATATATATATATATATATATATGAGAAAAATGTATATCAGCCGAAGGCTGAGAGACCCTCTCAGCCTGCGGTGATGTGGCACATTATTAGCCACACTAGAAAGGACGCCTCGCCTATTGAAACAGTTGAAATTACTAAATACCCCTGCGGTGATGTGTCACAATTATCTTTAATAACTGCGGCCAAACTGTCACGAAACTAATTTGAATACTTCTTTATTAATTTTTTTGTTATCTGATTTGAAATTTACTGATTTTTAATATAGTCGCAGTTTTACTTTTTTTCGCATATAATGTATAAATTATTAAATTTTTTTTAAACTGCCATCATTTTTTTATCAAATCACGAAACTAATTTGAATGCTTCTTTAGTAATTTTTTTGTTATCTGATTTGAAATTTACTGATTTTTAATATAGTCGCAGTTTACTTTTTTTTCGCATATAATGTATAATTATTATTATTTTTTACATATAGCATGCGATCAAGGACTGCGACTATGGTCGCAGTACTCACGACAGCATTTTTTTGGATAATTTTTTTGCTAAGTTAAATGTAATAACGGTGACTAAGGACTGATACTATAGTCGCAGTTTACGTATGGTTTTATATGTTTTGCTCTTCACTGTAACTGTTATCTCAGCCGCCTATAAACTACGAATTTTTTTTACTTATTGCATGCGAAGTAGGACTGCGACTATGGTCGCAGTGTTTAAGAACAGCAGTCGCAGTTTTCTAATTTGTGATATACAGTGAAATATACTGATTCGAGAGGATTGCGATCATGTTCGCAGTATTATCTGTTTATATAGTTTAATTTTGAACTGCGACCATAGCAGCTGTTTATAACTTTATTGAATGCAAACGATCAAACTATTTTATGACTGGATAGCGACCATGGTTACAGTTTCATATGTAATTATTATATGAGTACTGCGACCATTATCGCAGATAAGATGCAGAAATAATAACTATACGGCATACTTTATATGTATTAAAAATATGAAAGATTTTTTTACAGATAGTTATAAATTTTATTTATAACATAATATGGTCAGAAAGAGACCTTACAAAAAAGAGCATTAAAAGCTGTTAACAGAAGACAAAATAACGTTGAATATCAGAAGATCAGGAAATTCTAATCCTCGTCGTCATCACCATCATAAGCAGATTCGTCGTCTTTATTCTCCTCGTCCTCATCATCTTCCTGTTTTTGAGGATTTTTTGTTCATCGATAAACTCTCAGAATAGATCGTCTCTATCAAGCTCTTCCTCAGATTCGTGTCGAGAAAGCGAGCCTCCAGCATCAGAGGACATGCTTTCATCAAGCATGTCTCTGTCAAGTGGCTGAGGAATAATTTCTTCCTCACTAACCCACATGAAAACTTCATCATCCTCATGAAGAGGAGGATCAGTTAAAATATTATTTAATGTAGTGATATAGTCAAAAGGAGTGAAGTCCAGACTGGTATCAGATTCACTAGAATATCCTGAAGAAAGCGGACCAGTGGGGGAATGATTGAAGTTGAAATCTGAGTGTTCAGAGGAAGAAGATGGGGAAGACATAATTCAAGAATGAATTATTTTCTGAAAGTTTTTGAAATCAAATTGAAAAGGAAGAGTAAAAATATAGTTTTTAGATATGAGATAATATATTAGTTACAAGCACTATATAAAGGTAAAGAATGTGAAAGAATATGAATAGTAATAATAATTGTTATGGGAAGAAGTGGTAAAAAAATTTAAATATTTAATTGAAGAGTTATGGCGGGAGAATCCGAAGAGTTCCTTTTTTCCAGAGGTTTACTACGTGAAGTACAAATTAACTTTTTATAGAATGTTTTCCCTATATCTTTAGATTACCGTATGGTGCCCATCTTTCCTTTATCGAGATTAATATTAGTGCATCTCTTTTTTCGAGACTGTTGTTGACTCACGGTAGATAGAATATTAATTACTTCATTTAATTCAGTGTAATTAATATAATATTTTTATAAGATGTGATATACGCTAATCTACTTTGTAAACTTATAAAAAATCTGTTACATAAGGCATGCGAAAAAGGATTGCGACTTTGGTCGCAGTGCTGAAAAAAGATTGCGACCATGGTCGCTGTTCTGAACGAGGTTGTAGTGCTGAAGATAGCATGTTTCGTCTGTTATTTTTATGAGAATAAGGAATGCGACTAGGGTCGCAGACGTGATATAAAAAAGGAATGCGACTAGGGTCACAGACGTGATATAAAAATTTTTTTGTTATACTATGACTGTGAGTAGTGCCGCAGTCGTCATATAAAATTGAAAGTTATATTGTATTAATTCTGCGACGATGGTCGCAATGTTCGAAAGTTTTATTATACTATGACTGCGAATACCATCGCAAACTTTGTAAAATGGTAAGAATTCTGTTACATAAGGCATGTGAAAAAAGACAGCGTCTGTCGTCGGAGTGCAGAGATATCATGTTTCGTCTATAGTAGAATTATATAACTGTAGATATATTTCAGCTGAAAATACTGTAGGTAAATTTTATTTGTGGATGAGTTTATGCTAGTTTAGAAGTAAAAAAGGGTATTTTTGTCAATTTGTTTCACGATTGTTTAGGCGAGATTTTTTTGATTTTTTTGGCGCCAACACTCTGCGGCCGATATGTGGCATATATTCAGCCACTTCACCGCCGGCTGAGAAACTATCTCAGCCATCGGCTGAGGTACAGTAACCCCTATATATATATATATATATATATATATATATATATATATATATATATATATATATATATATATATATATATATATATATATATATATATATATATATGAGAAAAATGTATATCAGCCGACGGCTAAGAGACCCTCTCAGCCTGCGGTGACGTGGCACATTATTAGCCACACTAGAAAGGACTCCCCGCCTATTGAAACAGTTGAAATTACTAAATACCCCTGCGGTGATGTGTCACAATTATCTTTAATAACTACGGCCAAACTGTCACGAAACTAATTTGAATACTTCTTTATTAATTTTTTTGTTATCTGATTTGAAATTTACTGATTTTTAATATAGTCGCAATTTTACTTTTTCTCGCATGTAATGTATAAATTATTATTTTTTTTAAACTGCCACCATTTTTTTTATCAAATCACGAAACTAATTTGAATGCTTCTTTATTAATTTTTTTTGTTATCTGATTTGAAATTTACTGATTTTTAATATAGTCGCAGTTTACTTTTTTTGCATGTAATGTATAATTATTATTTTTTTTACATATAGCATGCGATTAAGGACTGCGACTATGGTCGCAGTACTCACGACAGCATTTTTTTTGAATAATTTTTTTGCTAAGTTAAATGTAATAACGGTGACTAAGGACTGATACTATAGTCGCAGTTTACGTATGGTTTTATATGTTTGCTCTTCACTGTAACTGTTGTCTCAGCCGCCTATAAACTACGAATTTTTTTAGTTATTGCATGCGAAGTAGGACTGCGACTATGGTCGCAGTGTTTAAGAGGAGCAGTCGCAGTTTCTAATCAGCCGCCTATAAACTACGAATTTTTTTTAGTTATTACATGCAAAGTAGGACTGCGACTATGGTCGTAGTGTTTAAGAACAGCAGTCGCAGTTTCTAATTTGTTATATACAGTGAAATATACAGTGAAATATACTGATTTGAGAGGATTGCGATCATGTTCGCAGTATTATCTGTTTATATAGTTTAATTTTGGACTGATGACAGCTGTTTATAACTTTATTGAATGCAAACGATCAAACTATTTTATGACTTGACAGCGACCATAGTCGCAGTTTCATATGTAATTATTATATGAGTACTGCGACCATTATCGCAGATAAGATGCAGAAATAATAACTATACGGCATACTTTTTTACAGATAGAAGTAAATTATATTTATAACATAATATGGTCAGAAAGAGACCTTACAAAAAAAGAGCATTAAAAGCTGTTAACAGAAGACAAAATAACGTTGAATATCAGAAGATTAGGAAATCCTAATCCTCGTCGTCATCACCATCATAAGCAGATTCGTCGTCTTAATTCTCCTCGTCCTCATCATCTTCCTATTTTTGAGGGTTTTTCTGTTCATCGATAAACTCCCAAAATGGATCGTCTCTATCAAGCTCTTCCTCAAATTCGTGTCGAGAAAGCGAGCCTCCAGCATCAGAGGACATGCTTTCATCAAGTATGTCTCGTCAAGTGGCTGAGGAATAATTTCCTCCTCACTAACCCACATGAAAACTTCATCATCCTCATGAAGAGGAGGATCAGTTAAAATATTATTTGATGTAGTGATATAGTAAAAAGGAGTGAAGTTCAGACTGGCATCCGATTCACTAGAATAACCTGAAGAAAGAGGACCGGTGGGGGAATGATTGAAGTTGAAATCTGAGTGTTCAGAGGAAGAAGATGGGGAAGACATGATTCAAGAATGTATTGTTTTCTGAAAGTTTTTGAAATCAAATTGAAAAGGAAGAGCAAAAATATAGTTTTTAGATATGAGATAATATATTAGTTACAAGCACTATATAAAGGTAAAGAATGTGAAAGAATATGAATAGTAATAATAATTGTTATAGGTGACGGTTGAGTATGAGAAGAAGTGGTAAAAAAAATTAAATATTTAATTGAAGAGTTATGGCGGGAGAATCCGAACAGTTCCTTTTTTTCAGAGGTTTACTACGTGAAGAACAAATTAACTTTTTATAGAATGTTTTCCCTATATCTTTAGATTACGTATGGTGCCCATCTTTCCTTTATCGAGATTAATATTAGTGCATCTCTTTTTTCGAGACTGTTGTTGTATCACGGTAGATAGAATATTAATTACTTCATTTAATTCAGTGTAATTAATATAGTATTTTTATAAGATGTGATATACGCGAACTGATCTCAGGGTCGCAGTGCTAATCTACGTTGTAAACTTATAAAAAATCTGTTACATAAGGCATGCGAAAAAGGATTGCGACTTTGGTCGCAGTGCTGAAAAAAGATTGCGACCTTGGTCGCTGTTCTGAACGAGGTCGCAGTGTTGAACGATAGCATGTTTCGTCTGTTATTTTTATGGGAATAAGGAATGCAATTAGGGTCGCAGACGTGATATAAAAAAGGAATGCGACTAGGATCGCAGACGTGATATAAAAAAGTTTTTGTTATACTATGACTGCGACTAGTGCCGCAGTCGTCATATAAAATTGAAAATTATATTGTATTAATTATGCGACGATGGTCGCAATATTCGAAAGTTTTATTATACTATGACTGCGAATACGATCGCAGACTTTGTAAAATGGTAAGAATTCTGTTACATAAGGCATGTGAAAAAAGACAGCGTCTGTAGTCGGAGTGCTGAACGATATCATGTTTCGTCTGTAGTAGAATTAAGAATTTTATAACTGTAGATATATTCAGCTGAAAATTCTGTAGGTAAATTTTGTTTGTGGATGAGTTTATGCTAGTTTAGAAGTAAAATAGGGGTATTTTTGTCAATTTGTTTCACGATTGTTTAGGCGGGATTTTTTGATTTTTTTGGCGCCTACAGTCTGCGACCGATATGTGGCATATATTCAGCCACGTCACCACCGGCTGAGAAACTCTCTCAGCTGTCGGCTGAGGTACAGTAACCCCTATATATATATATATATATATATATATATATATATATGAGAAAAATGTATATCAGCCGACGGCTGAGAGTCCCTCACAGCCTGCGGTGACGTGGCACATTATTAGCCATACTAGGAAGGACGACCCGCCTATTGAAAGTTGAAATTACTAAATGCCCCTGCGGTAAAAGATAGTGGATATGTATAGTTTATTATTTTTTTATATTTCAGACGTTAGTCAATATTGTCACAATTATCTTTTATAACTGCAACCAAATTGTGACCAACTGAATATGAATCGTGTCTCTTCAAGTGCAACTTCATCAAATCACGAAACAAATTTGAATGCTTCTTTATTAAATCTTTTTTTTGCTAGGTTTTATATATTTAAGAATGCGCTTAAGCTTGTAGTGGTCAATAAAATAATTTTTCAATAGTTTTAAAAAAAATTACGCAGATATTATATATTTTAGGAATGCGCCTAAACTTGTAATGGTCAGTAAAATAATTTCTCAGTAGTTTTAAAAGCACCCTTTGTCGCACTCTACAATTATAAATTATTATTATTTTTTTACATATTTCATGCGAAAAAGGACTGTGACTATGATCGCAGTGCTTAACGACAGCATGTCGTGGATGATTGTTTTGCTAGGTTAAATGTAATAACGGTGACTAAGAACTGATACTATAGTCGCAGTTTACGTATTATTTTATATATTTGTTTTTCACTGTGACTGTTGTCTCAGCTGCTTATAAACTTTTTTTTTTAAATATTGCATGCGATCAAGGACTGCAACTACGGTCGCAGTGTTGAAGGACAGCAGTCGCAGTTTTATAATTTGTGATATACAGTGAAATATACTGATTTGAGAGGATTGTGATTATGTTCGCAGTATCATCTGTTATATAGTTTAATTTTGGACTGCGACCATGGTCACTGTTATTAACCTTATTGAATGCAAAGCGATTAAACTATTTATGACTGGACAGCAACCGTAGTCGCAGTTTCATATGTAATTATTATCTGAGTACTGCGACCATTATCGCAGATAAGATGCAGAAATAATAACTATATGGCATACTTTATATGCATTTTAAAAAGATGAAAGATTATTTTACAGATAGAAGTAAATTTTATTTATAACATAATATCGTCAGAAAGAGACCTTACAAAATAGTGCATTAAAAGCTCTTAAAAGAAGACAAAATAAAGTTGAATATCAGAAGATCAGGAAATCATAATCCTCGTCGTCCTCACCATCATAAGTAGATTCGTCGTCTTCATTCTTCTCGTCTTTCTGTTCATCACTTATTTCCTCAACTTCTCCCTCATCGTCCGGCTCGCAGTACTTCTCAGTTTCTTCCTCTTTTTGAGGGTGCTTTGGTTCATCGATAAACTTTCAGAATGGATCGTCTCTATTAAGCTCTTCTTCCGATCGAGTCGAGAAGAACATGTAAAAGATATGCTCAAAGAAAGTGAGCTTTCAGCATCAGAGAACATGCTTTCATCAAGCATATATCTGTAAAGTGGCGGAGGAATAAGTTCCTCCTCACTAAGCCCCATGAAAACTTCATGATCCTCATGAAGAGGAGGATCAGATAAAATATTATTTGATGTAGTGAGATAGTCAAAAGGAGTGAAGTCCAGACTGCTATCAGATTTACTAGAATACCCTAAAGAAAGAGGACCGGTGGGAGAAAGATTGAAGTTGAAATCTGAGTGTTCAGAAGAAGAAGATAGGGAAGACATTATTTTCTGAAAGTTTGAAATCAAATTGAAACGAAGAGCACAAATATCGTTTTTAGATATGAGACAATATATTAGTTACAAGCACTATAAAAAGGTCAATAATGTGAAACAACATGAATAGTAATAATAATTGTTATGACGGTTGAGTATTCGAAGAAGTGGTAAAAAGAAATTAAATATTTAATTGAAGCAGTTATGGCGGGAGAATCTGAAGAGTTCCTTTTTTTCAGAGGTTTATTATGTGAACTACAAACTAACTTTTTATAGAATGTTTTTCTTATATATTTAGATTACGTATGGTGTACATCTTTCCTTTATCGAGATTAATATTAGTGCATCTCTTTTTTCGAGACTGTTGCTGTATCACGGTAGATAGAATATTAATTACTTCAATTAATTCATAGTAATTAATATAGTATTTTATAAGATGTGATATACGCGGACTGATCTCACGGTCGCAGGGCTAATCTACGTCGAAAAACGATCAAAATTCCGTTACATATGGCATGCGAAAAAAGACAGCGACTGTGGTCGCAGTGCTGAACGATAGCATGTTTCGTCTGTTATTTCTATGCGAATAAGGAATGCGACTAGGGTCGCAGTCATGATATAAAATTGAAAGTTATATATATTAAGTCTGCGACCATGGTCGCAGTGATCGAAAATTTTATACTATGACTGCGACTATGATCGTAGACTTTGAAAACGATCAAAATTCTATTACATAAGACATGCGAAAAAAGACAGCGATTGTGGTCGCAGTGCTGAACAATAACATGTTTCGTCAGTTATTTCTATGCGAATAAGGAATGCGACTAAAGTCGCAGTCGTGATATATAATTGAAAAGTTATATATATTAAGTCTGCGACCATGGTCGCAGCGATCGAAAATTTTGTACTATGACTGCGACTATGATAACAGACTTTGAAAAATGATCAAAATTCTGTTACATAAACCATGCGAAAAAAGACAGTGACTGTGTCGCAGTGCTGAACGATAGCATGGTTCGTCTGCTATTTTTATGCAAATAAGGAATGCGACTAGGGTCGCAGTCGTGATATAAAATTGAAAGTTATATATATATTTTTGATTATAGTTTTGAATGTATGTGTGCTGCGACCTGGATCCAATTTATAATATATATTAAGAATAAAACAATTTTTTAGTACCTTGAGGGATCATAGTCGCAGTTCATTTTAAAATTGGATGGAATATTATCCAACCAATCTGCAAATATTGTGGCAGTTACAGAAATATCTGATTTATAAAATATCTGCAAAATTATTAACTATTGTATTTCATTATTTTTTTATACTGTACATTTGTAATAGAAAAAACAATATACGGCTGCCCCACATTAAATTTCATTTTTCTATTCATTTCAGTTTATTTTATTAAACCTATATGAATTGAAAATAACACGAAATAAAATATTAAAAAATTATATAAAAACAACAGTTTTTTTTTATGTTTTACACATGTTTTTTACTTTTCACTGCTGCTGTTTATTTCTCATTATCTTGATCCATTTTTTTCTATTATAATTTCGATGTAGTAGAATTAGGAATTTTATAACTGTAGATATATTCAACAGAAAATTCTCTGTAAATTACAAATATTTTAGGAAAAATTTTGTTATGGATGAGTTTTTTTAGTTTAGAAGTAAACAGGGGTATTTTGGTCAATTTGATTGACGATTCTTTAAGCGGGATTTTTTTGATTTTTTTGGCCCCTACACTCTGCGACCGATATGTGGCATATATTCAGCCACGTCACCGCCGGCTGAGAAACTCTCTCAGCTATCGGATGAGGTACAGTAACCCCTATATATATGTATATATATATATATATGTATATATATATTGTATGTTTTTGAGTTCTTCTCCAAATTGTTGCGCCTAGCGTCTCCTTACAACAACCAACTTGAGGAACCCAAGCAACAGAGATAGACGCGTCAGAGAAGTACCCACACAACAAGAACAGAGAAATAAGAGTGAAAGCAAACCAACATAATATTTAACGAGGTTCGACAATTTGCCTACGTCCTCGGAGCAAGGGAGAGAAAGATTTATTGATTCAACAATCAATTACAAGTTGTTCCTTGAGGATTTTAGAGAGATACTAGGAATACTAGAAATACAATTCATGAGGGCTCTAACCTTATTTATAATCAGAGAGTCTCAGGATTTTTGAAAACCTCAATTGTATTCGTCTCCAAATCAGAAACGAAATCTGAATCCATTCAGGAGAGGAAATTCGCCTGTCGATCGACCGGCCGGTCGACCGGGACCAACAAAACTCAAGCTATGCCAGTCAGTCGACTGCCCCAGTCGACCGTTCCCTAGCCACTGTCGACCGGACGGTCGGCCGAGCTGTGCCTATGCACGTCGTGCACGCCGGTCGACCGGGCGGTCGACCGGACTCTGCCTGTCCTGCTTCGAACTGTGTTCTCGCTTCCTCTAAACACCAATCTCTGCGCTATTCATTCCAATGAGTTTAAAAAACTCTTCTGATGTATTTTATCTCCTCTCTCCCTGCAATTCTCCCCCTCGGTGAAGATTTTTCAAATATGAGCCGAACTCCAACAAACATCTGGCGAAATCGATACACGATCTTGGTAAAATCGACACATGATCTTGACTTGGCCAACAGACGAAAATGGTTCCTACAAAACAAATCGCAAGCACGCATACAATTGATTTTCAATGATCACACCAGATCCAAATTGAGTTTGTCGTCGCCACTAGCAACTCTCTCCAAATTCCACTATCAATTGTATTGATTCCAAACTTCAGCTCAGCTATCCAGAATGCACTATACATGCCTTCCCATCACTCCGCCGAAGAGAAACAATGCCATATGAGCGGACCAACGAACGTATCTACAACTCAGCAACTGAATAGAACACCATTCCAACTGACCTTAAGAAGAACCCAACATGAGACAACACTAACTCTCCAACTGACTGGCTCTCCAGTCCAATTGTCTTCAAGACGGTCCAACCTAATCTGAGTGGAGCACACCAAACACCATCATCGGCTTCAGCAAACTGGATGCACGCCCCCTTTTGCAAGCTCAACTATCTTCTCACCGAAGATTAAACGTTCATAGAGATCACAACATTTCACCTCTATGGGCCTGGGTGGTTAAGGGTGGAAGTGAGGAAGTAAGGAAGTGAGGAAGTAGTAATAGTTCCCTTTGGAACTTGAGAATTGGTTAGTAAGTTTTCTGGTGTTTGGATGTTGTTAGGAAGTGTGATTTGAAAAATGTTATGTCTTTTCTCGTGTTTGGATGGTAATGTGGAAGTGAAAGTGAAAAAGTTGACCACAAAGTTGACCGCAAATAATATTAAAATAAAAATTAATTAAGAAAAATAAAAAAATGGACTGTAATTAGAATGCAAGTGAAATTTACATGATCAAAAATTAACTATTTTGTGCTACAACTTATTACAAATGAGTTTTACATGACCACAAAATTAATTGTAGCGCTCTGAAAGTGAGGAAATAGTTGTGTAAAAGAGAAAAGAGAAAAGGAAAAGGGGTTTTCTTATTTTCCTTTTCCGGTGTTTGGATAGATAGGAAAGTGAGCAATTATACTTCCCCATTTTCTTACTTCCGCCCACTTCCTTGCAACCAAACACGCCCTACGTGAAGTCTAACGCTTCACCTTTACGTGAAGTCCCAATCAGCTTCTCGAGAACCCATATACCCCAAATAGCTTCATACGGGTTGCATCACCAAAATAGTTGCGCCTTTACGGCTGCCCACGTACCTTGCCCAAGAGATCAAACCAACCGTAGTTCATTGAAATGAGCTCCACTGAGCTCAAGCACCTGTGACTGAATCTTCAGTAGCGAACCGAACTTGCTGAGTCATATGAACCTCCTTACTACCGTCATAGAGAACAACAGCCTTCAATTTGAGCTTGTCGCAGTCACCAACTTGAGATTCATGCTTCTTCACCCACCTTCGTGGATTTATCTTGATTCCAGTAGCTACAAATAATTTGACATTCTCATCAATACTTCAACCTGTTCAGCATCAAAACTGGCTACATGATCTCCATCCGGTGTCACATCCGGTGAAGTCCTCACTGATACCGAACTAACTAGACGTAGTGGAGTAGCATCAACCTCCACCCGCTGCGATACATCTTTGGTCTTTAATCTCTCCACCTACTGAGAGATGGTAGACTTCAATAATGAAGTCTCATCAAATGTGACATGCTGACTCAATACAATCTTCTTGTTTTTGGGGTCCCATAACATGTAGCCTTTCATATTTCTTTTGACATCCAAAAACACAAACTTCTTTGCTCACGGATTTACCTTGCCATCTTTGGCACTAAAGTAGGCCGGACTTCTAAATTCCCGCAGCAAACCATGACCTTGAGCAGCTCTCTTATACCAAACTTTCAGAGGAGTTTTACCTCGTATCGCAGTCGATGACAATCCATTTATGAGATGGCTAGCATATACAATCGCCTCAGCCCAAAACGATTTGTCTAATCGTGCATTAGACAACAAATACCGAGCCTTCTCCAATAAGGAACAATTTATTTTCTTAGCCAACCCATGTAATCCATTTGTGAAGTGAGTACCAATATCAATGTTCTGGCCAAATTGTAAGAATTGGTTCTTGTATCTTTTAACATTACCAATTTGTAGCTCCTTGACCTTCCTACCAGTCTGTTTCTCCATCATTTCTTTTCACTTCACCAGCATACCTAGGGATTCAAACCTTTGTCTCATGAGATATATCCAATAATACCTAGATAAATTATCAATAAAAGAGATAAAATTCTAATGACCTCCAAGTGATGCAGTCTTGACAGGTCCCCAAATACTTACTTGAACACAATCAAGAAAAATTTTTAAGTGGTGAGTACTGGTCCTGAATTTCACCTTCTTCTTGTCCAGAACGTCGTGTTCACCCAATTCCAAGTTGCAGGTAGATGCACCTTCCAATGATCCCTTCTTTGCTGGAGCTTGCAAAGACTTTTCTCCTCTGTGTCCGAGCCTCATCTGTCAGACCTGCGTACAAACATCATCTGAAGAAATAGAAGTCTCCACCTGACCTATAACTATACTACCCTTCAAGTGTAGAGATTATTTTGACAGGCGCCCTTCATAACCACCATTGAGCCTTTGGTCATCTTGAGAACATCATCTCATATAGATACCACAAGACCCAATGTTTCCAAAGCACCAACAGAGATAAGATTCCTTTTGAGTTGAGGTACATATCTCACTTCCTTCAATGCTCGTACTATCCCATAAAACATCTTGATATGGATTGTAACTATCCCTTCCATATTACACGGATGATCATCACTCATGACAGTGAAACATTCATCTAACTTCTCAAAGCTAGAACATTAATCCCTGTTCGGGCACACATGATAGGTAGCTCCTGTATCTAAGATTCACTCAAAATTACCTGAGTAACCAACAATAGGAGTAGTAACGGAGAAAGAAAGTACCGATGAGTCTGAGTCCGAGTCTGATCCATCCACCTGTGAAGTATAGGCATGAATACTGACCACCTATGCGAGATTTGCCTCGGTCTTTGACTCATTCTTCCTACCTTTGGCTTTTGAACAATCAACCTTCCAGTGCCCTAACTCTTTGCATAAGGCGCATTGATTCTTCTTCAGATATCTAAAATCTGACCTGGACTTTGATCTCCCCTGATCATCTCTGCCCTTCTAATTTGAACTCTTGCCTCTTACCGCTAACGCCTCCGCCGTTGTACTCCCAGAAGAAGACAATAAGTCCTGCTTCCTTACTTCATAATTTACAAGAGCAGCTAACACCTCACTGTAATTAAGTGTTTGTCTTCTATTGATCAATGTAAGAGTAAAGGTCTCATACTCTTCTTCAGAAAGAGAATTCAATAGAATCACCGCCTTATCCTCTTCATCGATTTTCACATCCACATTAATAAGTCTGTAAGAAGTCTTGTGTAGCTATTCATATGTTCATCAAGGGAGAGTCCTCTCATCTGGAAGCGATAAAGCTGAAGGTACACCTAGAGGGGGGTGAATAGGTATACGACTAATCTAATGAACTAAATGCGGAAATTAAAACTTAATTGCAACTACACTTAATGCAACCAACGAGTGTAGCCGAATTCCTGGTGAAGGGCTCTGGACTAACTCCTCTTGATTCCTCTGAATAAGAGTTGAGGCGCTATATGAAGCTCTCGTGGTTAAGCACAAGTGAGGCACACACCAATAAGCCAAGCATATAATATGAATGGGCAATATGAAATGATGCAATGACACAATATATAGAGAGAGTTAGAGTCAATGGATCAAACGCAAACAACGAGATTTGTTTCGAGGTTCGAGCACCCAGCTCTACGTCCCCGCCTTCACCCAGAAGGATTTCCAATCCACTAACTTGTCCACACAGGACTCCCACACAGGCAACCTCCAACGAGGATTTGGGGCAACTACAATCGGGAGTACACAACTCCTATCTCAATTACAAACACCACCTCTACACTTAGAGGCTAGGTACAAAGCCACCACAATATCCACCTCACAAATGAGGGATAAGCACAAAGCCAAATAAGGATCACCTCACACTTGAGGGATACAACCCAATTGCACAACCTCCTCTACCCTAAGAGGGAAAGGCACAAAGCCAAGCAATGATAAAGGTTTACAACTTGGTGATCAAAAGATCACAAACCAATTTCTTTTCCACAAAAACAAGGATCCTATAGAGAGGATAGAATGATAAGCTCAAGTGTGAAAAATAAAGTGTTTTTAATAAAGAAAATCACTTGGGAAACTCTCCAAAAAGATATGGAATTTTTAGATAAAAAACAATTCCCAAAAGACTATTTTCTTTGAAATAACAAAACACTTTAAAAACAATAGAGAATAGGAATTTGAACTCAAAACTTTTTGCTGAAAACACCTAGGAAGTAAGAAATTTTTGCTTTTTAAAATTCTTGGAAAAAACCTCTCTCAAATGGGGTTTTATAGCCTCTTTTAAAAACTAGCCGTTGCAGCCAAAAATGGTCAGAATTGACCATCCGGTCGACTGCCCGGTCGACTGGCCAACGGTCTAAATTTGACCGTTAGCGACTATCGGTCGACCGCCGGTCGACCGCGCCCAGAACCAGAGAGCAACGGTCGACCGCCCGGTCGACCGGAACAACCGAGAGTGGGTTGCTTTCAATCGGTCGACCGCTCGATCGACCGGCCCAAAGGCTGGCTGCGTGCACGTTCCTTGTGCACATCCGATCGACCAGAACGGTCGACCGGCTCCTTGTTCGGTCGACCGGTTGGTCGACCGCCAGGGCCTGGCAGAAACAATTTGGGACTGAAAAACTGGGTTTTAATTCTCAAATAAATCCCATAAAATCTCTAAAAATCCACAAAAATAAGTTCAGTATAATACATTAATATACAAACTTGTTTAAGTAAAAATCAAACCAAGTTACAAACATTTTGAACTCTTTTTGTGTTATGAAAATTTTGCCGAAAATCAAAAACTGTATTTTCTAAAACTTGAATTTTTCAAATGGAAATCCGATTTCTCCAAAACTCATCCAAATACAAAAACATGATATTGAAACAACTTTAGGCATGTTGTATATGGATATACTCCATTATACATGAAAAGATATATCAATGTTTTTTATATTAAATTCGAAAATATGTTTTGTTAAAATACAAAACTCCAAACACAAGAATAGGTATATCAAATAAGTTTGTCTAAGATATGAAGCATACATGTATATTGAACAAATCTAATATACATTAAACCATTTAAACTTGTTTTGAATCTATCTATTCATGAAAATCAAGATCGGTTAAACCAAAACCGAAAACCAAAACATGAAACGTGTGTGTGTTGTGAACTTGAGCATACCACGCTATCTAATCTTTACACATGGATCTAAAACACAAAGCTAAACTATGTACCGAAGTCTTCTTGACGAACTCCGTCTTCAAGCCGACTCGATCCAAACTGTGATCCACCGAGCTTAACTCCAACGAATGCTATATATGATCTTGATGCTCGGGCTCTTAAATCACCATGTGAGAAGCTCCAAAACACCTTTGTTGAAGCTAATCACCTACTAATATCTTAGTTAAGGATCTGAAACTAAATATCACAAGATTATTAGTAAACATAACTTCATGAGTTAATCATCATCAAAACTAGAGTGGAAGGCCTCTGGGCCAACAATCTCCCCCTTTTTGATGATGACAAAACTCATGGAGTTATATATGCATGGATTAAAGTAAAGCTTCAAAGAAGCTCCCCCTTAACTCATGCATAATAATAAATAATATGATATGCAATGAAGCACATGAATCTAAACAAACATGTATGCAAATATAAGGAGATAAACATGTATAAACAAGCATGAAATACATCAAATTCTTTTTTCCTTTTTACAAAACAAAACAATATGCATAAACAAGAAATCTTTTCCAAAACATGCATATATACTGAAATACTTCTCCCCCTTTTTGTCAATCATCAACAAAGGGGTTAAAGTAAACACAAAAATAATGTTCTCCCCCACAAAAAGGTGAACTCAAATCAATCAGTAAAGAGATATATGCGATATACATTCATGAAGAGGAAGACGCTAAGTTAACTTCCCTACATACATGCATTACATGAAGAAAGGATGACAAGCCCTAATTCACATAACACATAATATGCAATGCATAAGAGGAGATGTGAAGCTCCCCCTACATACGTGTACCGCATAAAGAAGAGTTGTCAAGCTCCTCAATATAAGATACACTCAACATGAATCTATATGTAGAAGAGATGTTAAGCTCTCCTTGTATATAGGCAATATAAATCAAAACATTTTTAATTTTCTTATTAAAATAAAATTTTGAGATATCTTAGTAAATCAAATTTTAAGATATCAATTGTAAATAAACATTACAAATTTTGAATTTTTCTTAAATTAAGATATCACAAGATATAGATACCATATGAAATAAAATCATTTGTGATACAAAATTGAAGGTAAACAAATAAACATCTTGATACCAATTGAAAGTGTTTTTAATTTTGAACATATGATACCAAATTAAAATCAATATTCATTTTTTAATTATTTTTCATCATAAAGTATGGGAGTGGAAATCAAAGGTAAACAAAATACCAATTGAAAGATAAAATACGAATTTTCTCCCCCTTTATGAAATACCAAATAAAACGATGCGTAAGCTAGTATTAGGACACCAATTGAAATATAATCAATTGAGATAAGATAGAAAAAAATCAAGCTTAGCATACCCAAAGTTTGTGTTTTCATATATATCTTTGAGCACAAATAAAGCATATATATGTATGAAGAGTTAGATACCAATCGAAATTGATACTATATGAAGTGTAAGCATACATATATCAAAAACATCTATATGAGTATACAAAAAAAATGTCAATATTGATACCAATTGAAACGATCCAATGATACCAATTGAAAACATAATATAATCAAGTGTATAACTCATATTACCTACCACCCATTTCATGCACAAGTTTAAAAAGATTTTCAATAATAAGCATACAAGGCATGGTCGCCCAACCAACCGCCCTTAAATGGGTAGGGATTTTCAAAAATAGGTTTGAAGATAAAGTATGTTTGAAAAGTCTATCATATAAAGAATACGAACTAGTTATATGAAAAATTTGTAAACTAGTACGAAATCCTTCAAGTAAGGAATAAAACAAAAAAATATATTTCATGAAAAACATGTAAATCACATGATCATTAAACACTCAATGGTCTATAAAGCACAAATTATACTCATGAAAACAAAATCATGAGAAAACAGGAAAGGTGAGTGTACAAATAAAATGTGAAGAACATAATCATGAAAGGTAGTCAATAAGCTCAATTGAAATTCCTTTAAACATGAAAACATGAAAATCGTCAAAACTAAATTTTCATTAAAACAATTTATACTTCAAGGCATATGTATGTTTTGACAAAACAAGAAGTATACATACATATCCCTAAACACAATTGAGTCCATAATAAAGATTTGCATGAAAAGCAAATGACTCAAGGGGTATACATGTATATCTTAAGGTTTGGCAAAATAGACATATACATGAAGTGAAAACACATGATCATAAACATGTCCAAGATGGGGAATACAAGTTAAAATGCATGAATCATCAAAACTAGGCTATACTAGTACATTTAACAAGCACAAATGAGCTTTTAAGCACAAACATATAAAAGTCTATTTGTGGCTCACTAGATGTACAAGTATATATTCAAGTTTTAATGAAAACTAACATCCAAACATGTAATCAAATCATGAAGCATAAAACGAGACATAAACCAACATGATAAACATAAATACGATGTAAATACACATGTATTAGAACTATAATATACATAATAGCTAAACAATGGTGAGAACACAACATATGGGTCCATATAAACATGGATGATCTCAAATGCTATACATGCATGTCAATGATCTAATAATCATGGCATTTAACATACTAATTAAAACATGCTAAAACTCAATAATGTGGAAAGCATGTAAATATAAACGAGAGTTAGAGATCGATACCAAAATCGATGAAGGCACCTCTCTAGTTCTCCAAACCAAAGTGGTCCTCCCACCAAACTCCCCTTGAAAGTGATGCATCCAAATTGTTCTCTTTAAGCTCGGAACGCATCCACTTCAAGGCACCATCGCTCTCACTTCATGTGAGAGCCCACACCTACATCAAAAACAATAGGGGTGGTCTTTGGTACCCATACTCTTTTGGGTCCATGGGGGTTAGCACCTTTTCTAATCCAAGCAAATTTAGTTGCTAAATTTACATCATGAACTCTATTATAGCAAAATTTAGTAAGGTGGCCCTTACGTCCACAATGTGTACAAGTGTACACATGAGCATACAATGTGTGATGTGCATGAGCGTGCGAAGCACGTGTATGCTGTGTATGGTGTGCATGCATAGAAGGAACTTATTTCTTTCGAAACAAAGATTCCAAACGTGTATGGTTCAAAGCACATTGACTCATAGTGGAGCCCAAACAATCCACACTCTTCTTAAGCATACAAATATCATTTTCAATTGTGAAAGAAGAGGTGCATGCAATAGGTGAGCTAGATGGTAAAGCTACACTAGCATGGCAAACATGTGAATCAATATCAATTTTCAAAGATTCATTTTTTTTAAACAAACTTCTAAATCCTTTGAAATTGAAGCAATTTTTATTTTCAAAGAATCATTCTCTTTTACAACAAAATCAAGTTTTGAAGATATTACATTATTTTTCTTCAAAACATCATTACAATAATTTCTATTTTTTAAAATCTCATTTTCCTTTAGGGCAAGGTCTAGTTGAGATTTAAGTGAGTCACGTTCACTAGACATCTCTTCCTTCTCTTGCAAAACCAAATCAAGTCTAGAAGACAAATTTTTATTTTCTTCTTTTAAACAAAGACTTTCCTTTTTCAAAAGTTTGTATTTTGAAATCAAATTTTGACAATTTTTAGCAAGTTCATCATTCATGGCTTGTGCTTTTAAACACTCATTGCAATATGAACTAGAGCTAGCATCTAGTTGAGTGTCCGAGTGTACCTGGATTAGTCTACGATTATGCATTATTATATTGAATTTTCCCACCGATTTTGAATAAATTGTCGGTCTAAACCGTGTTTTGGTACCTATTGCAGGTAAATCAAGAGTTCAAGGGCAACGGAGTAATAAGAGCTTAATTAAACCCCTTTTAGGGTAATTAATCCCAAATTTCGTGGAGGCCAGGCAAGGGATCATCTAGAAGATACGATGAACCTAGACTCTTATGCACGTTAGACGAATATTCGGGCGAAATTACAAGAAAAGGAATATACCAAGAAGACCCTGGAAGCCAGAGGAAGCATCGCACCAAAACCAGGGACTTTTGTCCCTGGTATTGCCGCGGAAACGTGGCAATTGCCGCGTTTCCGCGGCAATGGAGTGGAGCCACGCGTCAATTTTCGACGCGTGGCCTCGTCTCGTCTTCCAGAGGGTTCCTACGCCTATATATACCCATATATAGGTCCAGAACGAGGCAGCTTTTCATTTTTAGGAGTAGGTTCTGATTTTCTCTATGTTTTAGGTTAGTGTAGGTAGGTGCTCTTCATTTCATTTATCTTGTATTTTCTCTTCTTTTTAGATCTTGTAGTAGGGCTGAGAGATTCAGAGAGAGAGATAGAGAGGGATTGATGTAATAGATGGTGACAGTATATGTAAAGCTGCCTCCTTTCTTCTCCAATGTAATCTCCTTCATCTTCTACATGATACTTTGCTAACTTTTCTTCTCATGGCAATCTAACTACTAACCACTAACCATCTAACCACTTACTTGATAATCCACATGAATCGGATAGCCTCTATAAGGCCTTGTTCTTGCAAGAGCCATTGATGGCTCATGATGATGGGTTCTAACATCTAACTTGCTAACTTGCTAACCAAGCTAACTCTCTCTTATTTCATGCTTTCTTTTAATAGTTTGATGATTTAATGTTTGTATTAGCTTGATCTTGATGCAAGTTTGAATGTAAAGAACCATCTCATTTGCCATGCTCTTTATCGTCTCTTGAAGCCAAGGATTAGTGATGGCCGAGGATCAAATGTGAGGCAACTATCATTAAGAGGTTAGCGTGGTTAGTGGAGCAATTGGTAGTTAGTAGCCATGAGTTTTTATTTTATCTTGTTTTAAAAAGCAATTCTTTTATCTTGTCATCGTTGTTTTTACCATCCTCTTTGTTCACCCTCGTTTTCATCTTCTTTACTACAAGCTTCTTCTTTTCTATTTTGCTTTCCAAACCACTTCTCTTTGGTTTTTCACATCGACGTTTTCATCGCTCTCCTCACCTACCACATGCTTGTTTTCCTTTTCCTTTCTTTTCACTTTCTTTTTAATTCTCTAACAAAGAAGAACTGTTAACATAAAACGTGAATAAAAACTGTCAATGCTTCTATCGCCTCCCTTCCCCTGTGGATTCGACCCGTTGAGCCAATGCTATAACGGAAGTATCGAGGGTACATTAGCACATACGAGCTTTCATATTGATTTCATAAATACACACTTTTGAGTGCTAGTTTCGCCCCGATCATACCTCAAGAGAGTCATTCCCTTGGACCATGAAGCAACATTCATCGGACTCGTCTCTTCTAGATCTCCTCATCTTATTGATAATCTTTGGTAGATCGGGAGAAGTCAAAATGCTCCATACTGCAAAAGCGGACTCATAGTGAGAAAACACATGTAAATAATCTTTATGAAGAGATACTCTAAGTGCCTTTAGGGCTATTGCATTGGCCTCTATATGCTTGCTATCATTAGGGTAGGATTCCTTAGTAATGGCAAGGTAAACATGAAAGCCTAGGGTTTTTAAATGACAACTCATAAGAACCTTCCATATGTCAAGTCTAGAGATATCAAACTTGGGAGGAACATCCATGATTGCAAACTATATGTGTGCAAGTGCAAATGCAAAAGATAGATTAGCTAACCAAGATCACACTCCTAGGTGGTTTAACCTAATATCAGGAGCGTAGGCTCTGATACCAATTGAAGGTACACCTAGAGGGGGGGTGAATAGGTGTATGACTAATCTAATGAACTAAATGCGAAAATTAAAACTTAATTGCAACTACACTTAACGCAACCAACGAGTGTAGCTGAATTTCCGGTGAAGCGCTCTGGACTAACTCCTCTTGATTCCTCTGAATAAGAGTTGAGGCGCTATATGAAGCTCTCGTGGTTAAGCACAAGTGAGGCACACACCACAAGCCAAGCATATAATATGAATGGGCAATATAAAATGATGCAATGGCACAATATAAAGAGAGAGAGAGTTAGAGTCAATGGATCAAACGCAAACAACGAGATTTGTTTCGAGGTTCGAGCACCCAGCTCTATGTCCCCGCCTTCACCCAGAAGGATTTCCAATCCACTAACTTGTCCATACAGGACTCCCACACATGGAACCTCCAATGAGGATTTGGGGCAACTACAACCGGGAATACACAACTCCTATCTCAATTACAAACACCACCTCTACACTTAGATGCTAGGCAAAAAGCCACCACAATATCCACCTCACAAGTGAGGGATAAGCACAAAGCCAAATAAGGATCACCTCACACTTGTGGGATACAACCCAATTGCACAACCTCCTCTACACTAAGAGGGAAAGGCACAAAGCCAAGCAATGATAAGGGTTTACAACTTGGTGATCAAAAGACTACAAACCAATTTCTTTTCCACAAAAACAAGGATCATATGGAGAGGATAGAATGATAAGCTCAAGTGTGGAAAACAAAGTGTTTTTAACAAAGAAAATCACTTGGGAAACTCTCCAAAAAGATATAGAATTTTTAGATCAAAAACAATTCCCAAAAGACTATTTTCTTTGAAATAACAAAACACTTTAAAAACAAATAGAGAATAGGAATTTGAACTCAAAAACTTTTTGCTGAAAACACTTAAGAAGTAGGAAATTTTTGCTTTTTAAAATTCTTGGAGAAAACCTCTCTCAAATAGGGTTTTTATAACCTCTTTTAAAAATTAGCCGTTGCAACCAAAAATGATCAGAATTGACCATCCGGTCGACCGGCCAACAGTCTAAATTTGACAGTTAGCGACTATCGGTCGACCACTGGTCGACCGCGCCCAGAACTAGAGAGCAACGGTCGACCGCCCGGTCGACCGGAGCAACCCGAGAGTGGGTTGCTTTCAGTCGGTCGACCGCTCGGTCGACTGGCCCAAAGGCTGGCTGCGTGCACGTTCCTTGTGCACATCCGGTCGACCGGAACGGTCGACGGGCTCCTTGTCCGGTCGACCGGTCGGTCGACCGCCAGGGCCTGGCAGAAACAATTTTGGGACTGAAAACTGGGTTTTTAATTCTCAAATAAATCCCATAAAATCTATAAAAATCCACAAAATAAGTTCAGTATAATACATTGATATACAAACTTGTTAAGTAAAAAATCAAACCAAGTTACAAACATTTTGAACTCTTTTTGTGTTATGAAATTTTACCGAAAACCAAAAATTGTATTTTTCAAAACTTGAATTTTTCAAATGGAAATCCGATTTCTCCAAAACTCATCCAAATACAAAAACATGATATTGAAACAACTTTAGGCATGTTGTATATGGATATACTCCATTATACATGAAAAGATATATCAATGTTTTTGATATTAAATTCGAAAATATGTTTTGTTTAAATACAAAACTCCAAACACATGAATAGGCATATTAAAATAAGTTTGTCTAAGATATGAAGCATACATGTATATAGAACAAATCTAATATACATTAAACCACGTAAACTTGTTTTGAATCTATCTATTCATGAAAACCAAGATCGGTTAAACCAAAACCGAAAACCAAAATATGAAACGTGTGTGTGTTGTGAACTTGAGCATACCACACTATCTAATCTTTACACATGGATCTAAAACACAAAACTAAACTATGTACCGAAGTCTTCCTAGAACTCCGTCTTCAAGCCGACTCGATCCAAACCGTGATCCACCGAGCTTGACTCCAACGAGTGCTATATATGATCTTGATGCTCGGGCTCTTGAATCACCATGTGAGAAGCTCCAAAACACCTTTGTTGAAGCTAATCACCAACTAAATCTTGGTTAAGGATCTGAAACTAAATATCACAAGATTATTAGTAAACATAACTTCATGAGTTAATCATCATCAAAACTAGAGTGGAAGGCCTCTGGGCCAACAAAAGCCTCCTCTTTAACTATAACCGTGACTCGATGCTCTTCGTCAGATACTTTTTCTTCAGGATCTCCCACAGCTGCCTTGCAGATATTTCATGCAACACATGATACTTGATGTCTTGTGTCAAATAAGACCTTATCAAGACACACGCCATTCGGTTCATCTTGTCCCAATCCTCTTCAGTAGTAGTCTTGTGTTTTTTCTCCAACCATAGAGTGTCTTCGAGATTTGCTACCGTCAATGCATCCATCACCTCACATCTCCACATATCAAAGTTGTTCTTGTCGTGAACTTCACCACATCAATTCTTAATGGATGTGAATTCACAGATTTCACTGTAGATACTATCTCCAGCCATCTTCTCAATTGATTCCTCAAACACTGGGGGAAAATAAACGTAGTTAGATCAAAAAATTAGATAAAAATAGGATCTTTACCTTAAAGCGAAACCCTCAAAGAGTTTTTGAAACGATCTACTCCACCAAATCTGATTCCTTACGCAATGCAAACGATGTTTTTGAGATCCATACACGATCCCACAAACAATCCCAACGCTGCTCCGAGATCAACACACAATCTCCGCCAAACAACAATTAATGCCCTTGAAATCTACACACGATCCCACAACGAATCTAGGATGCTCTGATACCACTTGTTGCGCCTAGCGCCTCCTTGCAACAACCAACTTGAGGAACCCAAGCAACGGAGATAGACGCGCCAGAGAAGTAGCCACACGATAAGAACAGAGAAATAAGAGAGAAATCAAGACAACACAATATTTAACGAGGTTCGGCAATTTGCCTACGTCCTCAGAGCAAATGAGAGAGAGATTTTATTGGTTCAACAATCAATTACGAGTTATTCTTGAGGATTTTAGAGGGATACTAGGGATACTAGAGATACAATTCATGAGGGCTCTAACCCTTATTTAAAGCCAGAGAGTCCTAGGTTTTCAGGAAATCTCAATTGGATTCGTCTCCAAATCAGAAACGAAATCCGAATCTGTTCAGGAGAGGAAATTTGTCTTTTGGTCGACCGGCCGGTCGACCGACCTCCCTCGGTCGATCGGTCGATCGACTGGGACCAACAGAAGCTCAAGCTGTGTTGGTCAGTCCCCCTGCCCTGGTCGACCGTTCCCAACCTATGGTCGACCGGGTTGTGTCTGTGCACGTCGTGCATACCGGTCGACTGGGCAATCTACCGGGCTCTACCTGGCCTGCCTGTGTTCTTGCTTCCTCTGAACTCTGATCTCTACGCTATCTCTTGCAATGAGTTTAAAAAACTCTTCTGATGTATTTTATCTTCTCTTATCTTCTCTGTAGCACCCCGTTCTCGGGATACGTACCCAGATACGTGTTCCAATTTTTTTTGATCGTATTATTGCAATTTTCTTTCAGTATTTATTTTTTAAGTTGTGATTTCTCATGTTTTTGGTATCGAATCTGAATTCTCAGTCTTAGAGTCAGCCCTGACCCGGACCGGGAACCCCATACCAGTCTGCTGCCCAACTTGACCTTTCCAGTAGTCCGATTTGACCGATTTCAGTTTCAAACACTGTTTTCTAATATTTTAGATTTTTCATGAATTTGAGAAAAATTTCAGAATTTTTCTACAAAATCTCCAAAACCGATGTCGGTGGGCATCGTTAACTAATTCCCAGATTTTTAGTTTTCAAACGGGATTGAATTTTTAAAAACGACATTCATCTTACTTCTTAAAATTTCATTTTCTATCTAAATACATTTTTTGAGATTTTCTAAATTTATCAAAATCTGACCGATTCTAGTATCGCCGGAAGATTTCAGGATTTTTAATTTGAAAACTAAATTGAATTTCTCGAATCTGATTTCACTAAGTATCTTAAAATAATATTTATTATTTTTGAGAAGTTTTCAGAATATTTCGGAACGGTCGAATTTTCACCCTATTAAAATAATAATATTAATTACTGATCTTATCTTTTCTTACTTTTTCCTTCTCTACTCCCCTAGTTTATACTCTCAGGATATTCTAATAAATTAATTATTTAATAATAAAAATTTTATTATTTTTTTCTTTTTCCTTATTTTTTTCCTTTTCCTTTAATTTTCTTTCTTTTTCTTCTTTTCTTTTCTTCTCCCTTACTTTCCCCCATACCCTGCACCACACCATGTCCTGCACCCCTGCACCCGACCACTCCCTGCTGCTGCAAAACAGCAGCACACCCACCCCATTTCCCCCCATTCCACTCCCATTCCTTCCCTCTCTGTCTTCTCCTTTTAATTTCCTTGATTCTTTCTTTTTTCCTTCTTCATCTTCTTCATTTCATTTCTCCACCAACAACCAACCTCTCCACCATCACCACCGCCGCCCACCACCGCCTTAGCCACCGACACCACACCCCCTACCTCCCCTCTTCCCTTCCCCACTTCCACCATCTCCAATTTCCCCTCCTCCTCCTTAATTTCATCCAAACCCACCACCACCACTTCATTTTCTTCCCCAAAATTCTCCACAAAATCACCTCCTTCTCCACTTCCAACCCTCAATCATCACCTTCTCCTCCTCCTCTAACTCCCCACCACCTCCAACAACCACCATAACCACAATAACCATCACCACCATCAACTACCACCACCACTACTCCACAAAACAACACCAAACCACAAAACACCACACCTTCTCCCCTTCCCCCCGGGCCAGGCCGCCCCCCCCCCCCCCCCGGCGCCGCCGCCAAGCTGCCGGCGGTGGGCTGGCCGCCCACTTGCCCCCTCCTTTTCTTTTTCCTTTTCTTCTTTCTTTCTTTCTTTCTTCTTTCTTTCTTTCTTTCTTTTAATTCTTTCCTTTTCCCCCTTTCCATTTTTACCCCATCCTTACCCCCTATTTACTTCCCCATAATTCAATTATACCCCTTCCCATTAATTCTTATTTTCTCTCTTAAATAACCCTATACTCTCTCTCCTCTCTCTCTCCTTCCTATAACTTTCTCTCTCCTCTCTCTCCCCTCTCTCATTCTCTCTCTAATAATTATATAAATATTTATATTTATATATTTTAATATATATTTATGGGCTAGTGGCTTGCTCGCACGGGTTCGCGGATTTCTCGGACTTTTCTCGGTATTTTCATTCTGGTGTTAGGCGAGTACATTTCTTACTTTATTACCATCATTTCATGTCTAATAATTATTATCTGGCTTTTAATATATGATGTCTCTTTATGCAAGTTGGTATGTGTTATATAAATGATTTTTAAAATTTATCATGTTTTATAAATAGCTTCCGACCGTTATTACACTTTGTTGGACCGGTATTATATCGGGTATGTCTAGATCTACTCCCGCTTTACTCGGCTCCGCATAGCTAAATTATAGACTAAATTAATATTGTTATAAAAATGGTTGTGAAGAGTTTGAAATGTTTATACCGTTCTCCTGTACCATATTATGTGACCGGTTGATACCAGATATTTGATGTTGTGACTCTCACCGACATATTAGTTATCTGACCCTGATATATATGCACCGGTACTTATCATGCTATACTTATCATTTGATATCTGACACCGGTACTTACCATGCTATGCTTGAAGGTTGACATGCTATCACTTGGTACTAGTATATTTCACCTGATATTGTGACACCTGACTGGATACTATTACACCGGACACCTATTTTTCTTTGCATATTCATGATTATCACTTTTACAGGGACTTGATTATTATATTGTCACTAGACATTTGGTACTCCTGAACTCCTGTATTCCTGAACCCCTGAAAAAGGGTGACTCCTGATACTATACTCCTGTTGATCCCCGTAATAGGATAACCATGAATATAGGATTACTATGAACACCTTGTGGACATTATCACTGGACAAATTCTAATAATTAGACAACTTACACCAGGATGGGGGAAACTAATGAGTACCGATATAGTCTCCATGTTTATGATGGTCTTATAGTATCGCGCGGCCATATACTTGGATTCGACCTGGAGGCCACCAGGAGCTTCCGTAGGGTGTACTGGCACCCCTACTCCCCTACCTGCCGGTTGTACCATAAGCCCCTGTGCCTATTCTTGTGAAAGTGGTGACATCCTATTCCTGTTCGGCCGTACAATAAGTCCCGGTACCTAGCAGTACGTTCCGGGTCAGCACCGGATACTCCTTGACCGTTGTCCCGGGCATGTACGGGACCCATTCTAAGTATGGTTCGTCGATCTCCATCAGTTTCCAATAACTTACTCTCTAGTCTGTATGCTGAGGTATGTGGGATGGGACACATACCGACGTATACAAATCGCATGAGTCTTAATAACATAATAATAACATGCTCCTGAATATATGATTAGCTATACTCTTCACCTATACTGCTCACCACTTATACCTGTGTTATTTTATTGAATTATTTGATTACTTCCATATTGTTTCATTATTATGTTATTGTGAAGGCAAAGTCAAGTTATATAAATTCAGATTACAGTGACATGAGATATAAGGTATATATATGAGGGTTTCCTTATTTGGATTATTCCTTCAACGTACTTCTCACCGATCGATAATGTGGGCTTATATAACTGATTTTCTTGTAATTACTTTACTTCTTGTCTCATTTCATGTTCATATGTGCTTATATTCACGATACACCTTTCCTGTATACATGTGCCTGATATGCACGCCACTTGGCTTTATTATATGTACTCGCGGGGTTGCGTCTGACAACCCTGAATTCTCATGTCCAGATCCTAAAGATCGGACCTTGGTGGCCTTACTGTAGCTGATCAGAGTGCGCAGCGGATCCTTCCGTGGTGGTCAGAGCGCAGCCGAAGCTTGGACGCCACCGCAGCTCTTCCTTCCAGTTCCTCCCTTGTTTGGCTCTCGAGGTCTCTCTTGCTACGCGTGAGCACCTCTCAGCTTTTGTATATCTCTTCATGTATTGTACCTTTATATTTTCTGGTGATGTATTATTCCTTTAATATTGTATCACTCTCTGTGATAACCATGTACTTGTACTATTCTGTTGAAATGTATATTACCACTGTGCTTCTGCCTCTGATTCTTACATGTACTGATGCTTAGCCTATATGCGTGAGGGTACTTCCGACCTACGTATATACGTCGCAGTGATGTCTCCGTACCCGCAGGATCAGGGCGCCGCATTCTCTCTCCAAACACAAATAAAATTCTCGTGTGCTTTTTCTTCAAAATCAATAAATCCTCAGGTAAGTCCTTAGCTAGGGCACTGCAAACATATCACTAATGAAAAATAATATGTACAATATTCTCCGTATTTAGAAAAGATGAAGTCAAGGGCTCAAGGTATCTTATACGAGTAAGCCTAGCTTTTTTATTTTCAGCACATTCCATTTCGCTCTTCACTTTTAAATCACACCTCAACTTTCAAAATAAGAATCAGAAAGATGGAAAGTAGATTCAAGTAAAATAATAATGAACTAATTAATTTAGCTTATGCTGAACTAACTCGAAGAGGGGCATTTTCAAATATTGTGTGCCTAGTCTAAGTTTCAATCAGTTTTCCTAAATTTTTTTTTTTTTTTTTTTTGGTGGGATTTCTAATATTTTAGGTTTCAATCAATTGAGTCATGTTTTTCCAAAAAGTCGTATTCTCATTTGAATATTGCATCTTTTGGACTCTCTATTGGTTGTCATTTCAAAATCTAAAATGGCCAATGGTATGGTACAAGCTAGATATAAGATCCTTAGAAACACATTTTGAACTGTCCATTTGCCATTACCTATTTGTTATCTAGTTGCAATGAAGGTGAGTGGATTTAGTTTTGAAACTTCTACTTGCTTTCTAACATCACATTTGGCGTTGACAAGGTTTCACCTACTTTTAGGTTAATAATATTCACTGATTTGATTATAATATTTGAGCTACATTATTACTTTCCTCGTATCATTTAAGAAGAATTCGAGGCTGTATTTTTACCACTCAATTACACTCTTACATCGAATGTAAGATTCATTCTATTAAAGTTGATCAACATTATTTTAAGTAACTAAAAATAAAAATTATATATTTTGAATACTTTTAAACTATCCATCAAGTAGGCGCAAAATGGACGGACGAAAATAGCATATTTTTTAGACATACAAATACTCGATCTGACCATTTTATCATGATCTAAAAACTTAAAACCCCCACACACTCAAATATTTTATACCGTTAAACTAATCAACTCACTATTTCAGCCGTCTATTTTTTGTGCTTATTTGATGATGGACAAAAAGTATTCAGAATACATGATTTTTGATTTTCTGCTACTTGAAATAATGTAGATCAACTTCAACAGAATGAGTCTTGCATTCGAGAGTTGTATTTGAGTGAGAAAAGTTGTATTTGACTGAGAATGATTTGACCTCGACTCCTTCCAAGATGACACAACTCTCAATGTATATACTATATTTAATATTCATGAAGTGTCTTGAGTTTGATTACTGCTATCTAGAAATCTGATAATTAACCAGTGTGGACATGTCTGTAAAAGAATTAAAAATAATAAAGAAATTGAAAATTAAAAAAGAAAATAAAAGCTTTTACCAGTTGGAAAGGCACTCACTCACACTATAACTTATAACTCAATTAGTATTGTTGTTACTTCTTTGCAGAAGAATGTTGGTTTATTTTGTTTCTTTTCTTTTTTTTTTGGCTGGACTTTTCAATTCAGAGATTACAAAAGACATAAAATAAAATAAAGCAGCTATCTAAAATGTCCCCATTAGACTAAAAATTAAGAGAACCTTCCATCAGGCCCAAAACTATCATTGTCATGTATCTCAATAACTTTTGAAGTTGAAGACAAGCACTTTGTCCAACATGCTTAATTAAACTTGGATTATGGAAGAAATAAAGAAATGGAAGGATTATGATTGTATGCAAGGTACTGCTTAATCCATTGCTAATCATCTCAAAGCAATGTTATTATGCTCAAATAAGTCATGCATGAATATGGGCTCCACTATTTACATCATGTGGTGGTTAAGTCTTACTTCATCGTGAGATATCTCGAGTTCAAGTCCCGCTGAGAATCGACCATGGTCTCTTTTTTAAGGGTGAGAGAAACAAATTAATATCACAATTCAGAGTAAAAACTTCTTTTAGAATATTTTTACTAGTATAAGATTACTTTTAAGCTCTAGTTCGAGTGGTAACCTAAATTTTAAGTTATTGGAGGCCACAAGCTCTCAAGGCTTGGTAGGTGCAACGTTAGTTTTATTTTTTTTCTCTCTTATCATATTACATTTACGCTCACATTGAAATTCTGATTACATTTACGTTCACTAAAAAAATGTCATTCGTCGGCCGCTGATTAAAATGATAACAATAAAAACTCTTATCTCAAAGTTTAAAGCTCAACTACATGACTAGTATTAAGCACAGGATTTAGGAAGTTTAATTATGGGCCTTGTCATAAGCTTGATTTCTGGGCATTGTAGTTTAAAATCTTTTATTGGGTGCGATTTCATTCGGTTTTGGGTTATATTGTCTGATTAAACCTTGCATAAAATTTTTTTAAAAAAAGATTTGAAACACATTTATAAAATCAAAGCCCCAGTCTCTTGATTAGAGAGCCCAATTCGATGCTAACTGTTGACTGCACATATTGGGCCAAGATCTAAAAGTATAGTCCATTGAATTCAAACCCATCCGTTTATGGGCCTTATTAAATTTCACTAATTTCTTGAGGTTAAGATTAATAAAGAAAACAACAATCAAAAAAAATTCGCCCACCGTGGGGCTTCATGGTTCCCTCCTAATCGCGCGAGAAAACTCTAAGTACCCAAAGGCACGCCTTTGTTCTCAATTTTCTCTATTTAAACATTACGAACTTCCATCCCATGGCCAATGTGGGGACTAAATGCTTTTAACTACCTTTAGTCTCATTTTGGCTTTGAATTAGGCAATCTTTAGACTTGAACATCTCATTCATTCGAAATCGAAATTGAATATGTGAATATACCACGTTCATCACCATTGGAAGGAGAACACACTCCAACCATCATCCAATTGATTCGATCAACGGATCTCGTCGTAATTCAATTCAAAGATTCACATATATATTCTTCATATTCCAACAGACTTTTCAATTCAGAGATAACAAAAGACATAAAATAAATAAAGCAGCTATCTAAAATGTCCCCATTAGACTAAAAATTAAGAGAACCTTCCATCAGGCCCAAGACTATCATTGTCATGTATCTCAATAACTTTTGAAGTTGAAGACAAGCACTTTGTCCAACATGCTTAATTAAACTTGGATTATGGAAGAAATAAAGAAAATGGAAGGATTATGATTGTATGCAAGGTACTGCTTAATCCATTGCTAATCATCTCAAAGCATGTTATTATGCTCAAATAAGTCATGCATAAGTCTAACTTCACGTGGGATATCTAGAGTTCAAGTCCTGCTAAGAATCAACTATGGTCTCTTTTTTTAAGGTGAGAGAAACAAACTAATATCACAATTCAGAATAAAAACTTCTTTTACAATATTTTTACTAGTATAAGGTCACTTTTAAGTTCTAGTTCAGCTGGTAACTTAAATTTTAAGTTATTGGAGGCCACAAGTTTCAAGCTTGATAGGTGCAACGTTATTTTTATTTTTCCCTCTCTTATCATATTACATTTACGCTCACATTGAAATTCTGATTACATTTACGTTCACTACTGATTAAATGATAACAATAAAACTCTTTATCTCAAAGTTTAAAGGTCAACTACATGACTAGTATTTAGCACAGGATTTAGGAAGTTTAATTATGGGCCTTGTCATAAGCTTGATTTCTGGGCATTGTAGTTTAAAATCTTTTATTGGGTGCGATTTCATTCGGTTTTGGGTTATATTGTCTGATTAAACCTTGCATAAAAAATTTTAAAAAAAAGATTTGAAACACATTTATAAAATCAAAGCCCCAGTCTCTTGATTAGAGAGCCCAATTCGATCCTAACTGTTGACTGCACATATTGGGCCAAGATCTAAAAGTATAGTCCATTGAATTCAAACCCATCCGTTTATGGGCCTTATTAAATTTCACTAATTTCTTTAATAAGAAAACAACAATCAAAAAAATTCGCCCACCGTGGGGCTCGAACCCACGACCACAAGGTTAAGAGCCTTGCGCTCTACCTACTGAGCTAGACGGGCTACTTGTTAGCCACTTAACATGATTTCTTATTATGTTATAATATCGGACGATTTTAACACAGTTTACAGAATATGACAAAATTTTGAATTAATCCTAATTACAAAAATAAACCTGCCCCAAAATATTTTTAAAACCGACCTCCCTCTGGTCACGTTGGCGCCACGTCGGCCAACGGTCAACTGTGGGCGCCAGCGTGACGCAGTGAAGGTGTTTCACAGAAGTCTGGCCTTGGCAAGGCCAGAATTAGAAAACTACTGAAAAAAGTTTGGCCTTGTCAAGGCCGGACTTTTTTTGTAACATTTACAAAAAGTCTGACCTTGAGAAGGCCGAACTTCTTTGACTTAACAAAAACAACAGACTCGCATGCCATCAACACTCTATAAATGGATACTTTACAGAGTTCGGTCTTTGGTTCAATAGTCTTTTGTTTTCATCGTATGATGTTGTGCAGGTGAAATGTAGACAAGATTTGGGATCGGACTCCACAAAGGGACTTGTAATTTTACAAATTTGAGCTTGATATCCTGGACCGATCAGCAGTTGTGTGGGAGCTATACCCTAACAAGATGCTACAAACCTTACCTCTAATTTGTCGGCGTGGATCTCATATCTGGAGAGTCAGGGTTCCATTGATTTGTTTTGAGATTGTAGAGATGCATGTTCCCGACAAAGTGCTCCTTTAGTTTAGCCTTAATTAACATATCCCTGAGCCCATTGAACAATTGCCTAGGGTGGACCGCAAGCGTCGGATCGATTGGGCACACTTTCACGCGGCGCTTATTGACCAATGGGCAGATCGAGCCGATAGAGTTCAGAATCAGAGATATCCATTAATCGATCGATCTGAGTACATGAGGTGGTATCGGGGGATCACTCGCAGCTGGATTATTCGGAGTGTCCGTCTGTTAGCCACTTACCAGCCTCCGGGGGTATGAGCGGGAGTTGGTAATATTTTTAATTATTCTTATACAAGTTTATAATTGTTATATATTGATGTGTTTATATTAAAATACATGATACAGATTGGGGGATATATCACCATAGATACTATGATGGAGCCTTTGGAGAACGAGAGTCAGAGGGTCTCGATACTCCATAAGATGCAGATTTTCATCGAGAGGATGATAGGGAGGAGTCGGCATGCACGCAAGCACATACACACGAAAACAGATTACATATACACGATGTGCCAGACATCCACCGAACAAGGCAGGACCTTCTCAGTTCGTTGCTAGACGTACACGACATCAAGGAAATGAGAAGGAGGCGAGACCATCACATACACAGCCTGACTCCCAGACTACCCTTGCATGTGGTCGTGGCCGAGGACGAGGAAGACGAGATCGTGAAATTAGATGTACATTATATTATTTGTATAATTTAAATACTTGTGTTAATTTGATATATGATATGATACATAATATGTGATTGATGGAAGTTTTATATGACATATTAGTTTGTGGTGTGGATTCAGTCTGTGTATCGATATGTTGTGCACTTAAGTTTGTGTATTGGAGTTTGTGATATAGTTTTATTGATTTGTTGGATTTGAATTTGAATATGTGTTTTGATTTATTATGTATTGAGTTTGTGGATTAATATGCTGAGATTGGATTAAGATTGCGGATCAAATATATTGAGATTGAGATATGTTGAGAATGAATTGAGTTGGGATACTGTTTCTTGTAATGTACATTAATATATGTTTGCTGTTGCTGTTGGTGACTGTAACTAAAAGTGTGGCCTTGTCAAGGCCGTACTTCAAATGGTAGTTTTTGTACTAGTACAGAAATCCGGCCTTGACAAGGCCGGACTTTTTGTTATGTAACAAAAAAGCCGACTTTTTATACAATGGAATTCTACATCCGGTGTTAACAGGGCCGGACTTTTTTCACTCATTTTCTAAGTCCAGTCTTACCAAAGCCGGACTTTTGTAAAATACATTCACTGCACCACGCTGGCGCCCACAATCGACCGTTGACCAAACGTGGCCAGAAGGAGGTCGTTTTTAGAAATATTTTTATGGCTAGTTTATTTTTATAATTATTTTTAAAATTAGAATTAGTTCATAAATTTGTCCTACAAAATAAGTTAAACTGGAGGTTTGTTGCTGGTTTTCTTTCCAACGATCTAATCGATTTCCCTCCCTAAAACAAAACAAATTTCATTAGCAGCAGCTCAGTAATCTCTCCCAAATCTCCGATCTCCATCTAAACCCTTTTGGGATAATTCAACATTTCCCCGCTCCATTCTGATTGACTCCTCGAGATCCCGTCACTGCCCATGGCTTCTTGGCTCAAGGTCGCCGAAGGTACCCCCATCCCCTCCCTCATTTTCTGAAATTTTGAGCTCCTATTTAGTTCACTGTAATGGATTCGCTATACGCAACTTGTTCAACCCTAAAATTTGAACTGCGAAAAACTACACATAATTTGTAAAAGAAAGGAACAAACAGCTGTTCGATCAAATTGCACAAGCTTTTCTCTCTAATTTTTCTTGCAATATAATTGGGGAACAAACATTTCAATAGTTGAGAAGGGAACGTGATAAAAACGAGAAACTGCAAGTGATTGATGTAAGAGATTTCCTAATTCAATCAATGCTCTATTTTCTATCCGATATCATGACACACGAGTAACTTATGTTAGTCAACATATTAAATGTGTCTAATAGATATACTAAATTATAAAGATCGGTGAAACCGTATATTACTCTCTTATTAGGGTTAAAGACATTATGGAAAGACCACTGATCAAAAAATTATATATAGAGCGGAAGTCCTTTTTTTGCAACTATGTTATCTTCTTGATTAGACTTGAAAGGGTAGTGTGAAGTATAGCACAAGTATTATGTAAAAGAGAAAGGTTTAGAATCAACCTCGGTGCTTGTTTACTCCACAAATGTATGTAAGATGTTCAATATACCCTTTCTTATCTCCGCTATAGCATAGAGCTATACCGAGTCGGATCTCAGGGAGAGCTAGCGATAGAAGCTTTCACGATACTAGTGAGAAGAGGAAACGAGAACTCTTCTTTGTTTCAAAAGAATAAAGAATCAAAAGAAAAACAAATAAAGAATTGGTGGCTATGTTCATGGTGGAAATAGGGAGAAATCAAGATTGAGATGGATTTGAACTAACAACTAAAAAGAAAGTAAAATCAAGAAAACTTTGAATGCAAGAAATCCATGACTAGCTAACCTTAACTACCTTGCTAAACTAACTAAACTCCGTGATAGTGATGCGTGCCTCATGTTGATTCATCGGCATGTATTTGTCTTGCTTGTGATCTAATTACTTTCTCACATGGATGATGGGGATTCATTCTTGGACTTGTCTTGTAGCCTCCATAGATGGTCATCGGCCTACAAATGGACTTTCACTAATGGAATCAAAAGAGCTACACTCAAGTGATGCAAATGAAAAAACATACAACATTCACTAATGGAAGTAGTGAAGTTATACATCAAATAGCATATTGGTGCTTCCACCTCCATGTTCCATCAAGGCACTAGTTCGAAGACTAGGCTCCAAGTGAGGCACACATGAATCATATGGAGAATTACAACTAGATCTTGCCAAGAAATGAAAAGAAACCCATTGGAGAAGAGAAGACCATACAAATTGCAAGATGAAGTAAAGCAATCACACATGAGCTAGAAGTTAGCAAGGTAGTAGTTAGCTAGTACATGGAAAAGGAATTAGCTACTACAAGCCATTACAAAAAGAAAACAAAGCATGAATAAATTGCTAGAAATTAACAAAGCAAGTAAAGTGAAAGAAAACAAACTAGAATCAAGCTCAAGTAGAGGATGGAGAATGGATCAATCCTTGTTGCTTCAAGTGTCACTCTTGATTACACAAGCTCTCTCCCTCACAATCACTCTCTTTTGCAATGAAATCTAGGGAGAAGAAGATCATAGAGATTTACAAAACCTAACAAAAACTAACAAATTACAAAGCCTAGAACTAAACTCTCTCTCTTCTCTGATCAGTCTCAGCTCGCAGGTGATAGTCCAGTATTTATAGCAGATCTGAGAAGCCTCTGGAGAGAATTCTGTTACCACAAAATCCGGGGCTTAAAACCTAAGATTGCCGCGATTGCCGCGGGCCGCGGCATCTCATGGCCGTTGGATCTGATCTTTCTGGTGGAGATTGGTTAGGAGTTGGTTATCCACGTGGCATGGTTAGTTTCTTCGTTGTTGCGAGGATCTCTCTGGATCTGGAGTGAGATTTGACTTTATCTTGGATCTTTAACTAATCACCTTAATTATTGCTAATTAAGGTAATTAATTACTTTATCTCCTTTTAATTGTGTACCTGCAAATACGTAGAGAAGAGGATTAAAATCATATATTTAGTTGTATTATGCATGGGAATATGATATAAATATGCAATATTGAGTACTAATCACACCCCCACACTTATTCTTTTGCTCGTCCCAGCAAAACAAAGAAAAGAAAAGAAAATCTAACTACAAGTTTATTACACCACTTTCGCAGGTGACGCGATTGCACTGAGCATGTGCAACAAGCCGTTAAACCTCTAGTTTACCCTAGAGGAGGAGTGTTGTCTCCTGAGGGTTTTTCAGCGGATTACACCACAAAATCCATAAAGAAAGAAGACAAATGTTAGTATTTTCGAAACGCATTTTGAATAAGAGACAAGTTTACGAACTATTTTGCAAATATAAGTGATCCTAGGTCATAAGTCCACCTATAATCATTCTTCCTTAAACTTAGTATCCATGCAAGATCTTGTCTTCAATTAAGGTAAGAATTCAAAATTGGATTGAATACTTTATCTTTCATAAAACCTAGATAATATGCACACCGTGTAAGTGAAGATTTCTGGGATTTCAACTCCAACCATCAAGCCATTTATTTACATATATTTTTTTTTTCTGCTTTTTTCTTCCCTTAGTTTTCTTAGGCTTTTCTAATTCACCCATGTAGCGAGCCTATAACCGATGACTCCCAAACCAGATGGTCCTTAGGGCACCAGATGAGGAAACATCCCTCGGGTTTAAGGACTCGAGTGAAAAAGGCCACAAAACTAAAGGGGATTATTCTTAATCACCGTTAGGCGTGAATAATCATGCTTCTTGAGGCACAATTACCCAGCTTAATAAGTGAGATCACTGTTGGCGTGAGTCATCATGCTTCTTGAGGCACAATTTCCCAGCTTAATAGGTGATCTTTTATTTATATATATATTTTTTTTCTTTTTATTTTTTTTTCTTTTTTTTTTTATATATATACATATGGCATTTTTGGTCTTTGTTTCCATCCCAAGAAATGTGTAAGTGTAAGGTGCTATTATCTAAGGCAAAAAATTCCAGATAATAATATCTCACCAATTTTACTTACTTATCCTATAATCTCAAACAGATCTATTACTTCAACTATGTTTAAGATGTCATAATTAAGGCTTTCTTATCTCTAAGATACATCTAATTTTCTTAAAAATAAATCAAACTTTGTTTCTTATTTCAAAAAGTTTTTATTTTTTTTTATTTTTTATTTTTTATTAAAAGAAAATCTAAAAGAAAATAGAAAATCTATAAAGAAAGGTAAAATCTAAAGAAAATAAAAACCTAAAAAGAAAATGAAAATCTTAAAAAGAAAATCTATAAAGAAAGGTAAAATCTAAAAGAAAATAAAAACCTAAAAAGAAAATGAAAATCCTAAAAAAATTGAAAATCCTATGATCCTATGTTAGTAAACCCTCCCCCACACTTATTTCATGCATTGTCCCCAATGCATCATGATATATGTATGCATGAAACAAAATGGAAGGGAAAGGAATTATTTACAAGGAATATACAAGTGTAACTCTCACCTGGGCTTTTGGTCGCTTCCCTCTGGCCCGTTTCCCATCGTTCCAATGTGTTCTCTTTCTTGAACTCCATTGGGAAACGGTTTGAATTGTTCTTACCCTAGGTGATTCCAGTTTCAATTTGTTGTTATTTTCATTCATACTCTTTCCACCACATCGTTCACACACACAAAGTCCTTATCACCACTCTCACTCAGAATCTCATCACTTCCAGTGTTTAGAAATTTTAACTCCTCTCCATATAATTCTTCAAAGCTCAAGTCAACATCCGGCAATGGACAATTAGCTAACTTACCCCGAGTTGACTCATCTAAACACATGATCTCTTCAGCAAACAAGTCTTCAAATGATATATCAATTGGAGGTTCAAATACAGTTTCAGTTGGCTCATTGAAAGTGAAGATATCCAAATCAACTTTCCCCTTTTGAAAGGGTACTCGGATAAGAGAATCACAAGGTTGTGACTCATCTTTTGGATCTTCACCTTCCTCCTCACAATTGTTACTAATGAAATTAACCTCAAATGTTTGATCTTTTGTTTTGTGAGGCTGTGTGTGGAAGACATTGTGTTCATGTGTCATGTTACCAAAAGTCAACCTCATTGATCCATTCCGGCAATTAATGATTGCATTTGCAGTAGCCAGGAATGGTCGACCCAGAATGACAGGAATTTGTGCTCTTTGATTGGAATTTGATACTGGTTTTGTTTCAAGGACAACAAAATCAACAGGATAAAAGAATTCTCCAACTTTGACAAGGACATCTTGAATTACCCCCTTGGGTTTAGTAACAGAGCGGTCAGCCAATTGAATGGTCATTTGGGTTGGGTGGAGATCACCTAACCCCAATTGTTGGTACACAGAGAAAGGTAGGAGATTGATACTGGCCCCCAAATCAAGAAGTGCCCTATTGATGGTAGTCTGTCCTATGATGCATGAAATGGTGGGGCTCCCTGGGTCTTTGTACTTAACAGGAATTGGACCAGTGAGCAACTCATTGATGGATGATGCTAGGAAGACTTTTTTAGGGACTTGGGTCTTTCTCTTCTTGGTGCACATTTCCTTCAAAAATTTGGCATATGATGGCACTTGTTGAATGGCATCAAGAAGAGGGACATTGATTTGGACCTTATTGAATGTTTCTTTTATTTTCTCCATGTGAGCATTTGACTTATTATTTCTCAGCCTATTTGGATATGGAACTATAGGCTTGTATGTATGCTCATCTACCTTTTCTTCACCCTTGGCCTTGGAAGTGGATGGCTCTGAACTAGAGGATGGTTTGTCAGAAGTTGGTGACATTGGGACATGAGATGTTGGCTTTGGTACTGGATGAGATTGTGGACTAGAAACCTTATTGTCAACTTGTTTACCAGATCTCAGGGTATGAATGGCATGACAGTGACTGGGTCCTGAATTTTCAACTTTGGGATTTAGCAATGGCTGGCTTAAGAACAGTCCTTTTTGATTCTCAGCCAATTGCTTGATCTGGACCTTCATTTCATTCAACTCCTGTTGCTGGTTCTTTGTTAAGGTTTCTATCATTTGTTTCAACTCAGATATTTCAGAATTATTTTGGGGTGGATGTTGAGGATATGGAGATTGGAACTGTGATTGGTAATATGGTGGTGGGTCCTGATATGACTGTGGTGGACTTTGAGATGGATGAATATACAGTGAATTCTGATCGAAACTGGATGGATGAAACTGAGCATTGTACAGATGTGGAAGTGGTGGCATATGATGCTCAGTACCAGACTGACTCCATGAAAAATTTGGATGGTTCTGCCATCCTGGATTGTAAGTATTGGAGTATGGGGGTCTGGTAAATGCTGCATTCATGTTCTCCTGAAATGATTGGGGCTGATACAATGGACACTCCTCAACAACATGGCTAAGGTCTTGACATTTGGTGCAACCTGGTCTAATCAAAGGCAATGGGTTGACCTGGTTGACCACAGAATTTCCTTTTGACTCAAGCAACTCTATCCTCTTCATTAATTGTGTGATCTTGATTTCTGCAGCTAGAGAGGATTCTTTGGAGTGTGTACCAGTTCTGGAAGTGGTGGGAGTCGGTCTATCAGGGCATGACTCCCACTGAATGGTTTTCTCAGCTAGGGTTTCAAAGAGATCCCACCCCTGATGTTCATCTTTCTTCAGAAATTCCCCTTGGCACAAGGATTCTAAAAGTGTTTTCGTTGGTAATCTAATCCATCATAGATAATCTGGCATAGCCGCCATTTCTCTATGCCGTGATGGGGACACAGGGCAAGAAGGTCTTTGAAACGCTCAAGATACTTCCAGAAAGGTTCATTTGTTTCCTGCTTGAATTGCATTATGTTCTTTCTCATGAGGGCTGTTTTGTGGATAGGATAAAATTTCTTAAGAAAGACTTTAACAAAATCCTCCCATAAAGATATGGAACTGACTGGAAGATTATAAAGCCATTTCTTAGCTAAATCCTTAAGTGCAAACGGTATGAACCGTAACCTAACAGCATCCTCAGACAGTTGGGATATTCTCATCATTTGGCATACCTCTTCAAACTCACGAATAAAGAGGTACGCGTCCTCAGACTCTAGACCATGGAAGTGGGGAAGTGTACTAATGAATTGTGGTTTCAGCTCAAAATTATTTCCATTAGGCTCGGGGAGAAGAATGCATGAAGGAATGGAGGTGCGAATCGGATAAAATCGATCCTGAAGTGAGACGTTGTTGGTCATGATGAAGTGGTTGTGGAAGTGTAAGTGTAGAAAGAATTAGGATCACAAAACCACTATTGTATATACAATCACAAACAACGTGCACCGATCACACCAGCGAAACAAAAAAAAAAAAATAACAAACAACAAAAGAAAAAATCAATCCAAGCTTGTCTAGGGTTTCTGGTCCTAGATGACTCCTAAATAGACTGTCCACAGGAGGTTTAGTGTAGACCTTGACTATAAGCAAATCAGCCAGGGAAGGGTAAGGTTGGTGGGAGGTTTTCCGTCCGGAGACGTTCCTTAATTAAGTAACCAGCAACCTTCGGGCTTTCGGCCCTCAACCCCTTTCCTAGACACCGATTTTACAGAAGTCAATTTCCAACACTTTTCCCCCTTAGGATAATCTCCTAAGTGAGTCCGGATGTCCCTAGGGCCAACGTCTATCAAATTTTATTTACAAGCTTAGGATTGTGAATGCGTGGGGAAAATGATTTCCGGGCTAAGGAAAGGGTAATGACCTCCCCCACCTTATGTTATTTACAGGAATTGCCCTTAGAATTAATTGTGCAAGTGTACGATATAGAAACAAACAAGGTTCACTCCAAGTAAGAAAATCAAACAAAGAGTGAGTCTTAGTCTATATGCAATGAATCACGTACCTTGTCCCACGCGCTCTTCAACAGTAAATTTAAAGTAATTGAAAGACACGTGCCTATAATGCAAGATGTCTAACAATTTTTTAGCAATTATCAACCAATTTCTTACTGTTGAATTAATTAACAGGAATACAGTGAAGTATACAGGAAATGAAGTATATATGCAGCAGTATCTTGCAGAGCAGAAGCCCCTGCAAAAATTTGGTAAGTAGTGAACTCTAAAGTGCCGCGTTCCCACGGCAATTCTTGTGGATCCGCGGCACAATAGAGGGATCCTGGGCTCTGCTTTCTTGAGCAGAGGCCCAGGTCCACTTATATGATTCTGCTGTGCAAATATTTCTGAATCTTCAACCTGTACCTGCAACAGAGAAGATATATCGTTTAGTTTCTCACTTTTAAAATAATACCGTCGCTCTCCCCGGCAACGGCGCCAAAAATTGATTAGACTTGAAAGGGTAGTGTGAAGTATAGCACAAGTATTATGTAAAAGAGAAAGGTTTAGAATCAACCTCGGTGCTTGTTTACTCCACAAATGTATGTAAGATGTTCAATATACCCTTTCTTATCTCCGCTATAGCATAGAGCTATACCGAGTCGGATCTCAGGGAGAGCTAGCGATAGAAGCTTTCACGATACTAGTGAGAAGAGGAAACGAGAACTCTTCTTTGTTTCAAAAGAATAAAGAATCAAAAGAAAAACAAATAAAAGAATTGGTGGCTATGTTCATGGTGGAAATAGGGAGAATCAAGATTGAGATGGATTTGAACTAACAACTAAAAAGAAAGTAAAATCAAGAAAACTTTGAATGCAAGAAATCCATGACTAGCTAACCTTAACTACCTTGCTAAACTAACTAAACTCCGTGATAGTGATGCGTGCCTCATGTTGATTCATCGGCATGTATTTGTCTTGCTTGTGATCTAATTACTTTCTCACATGGATGATGGGGATTCATTCTTGGACTTGTCTTGTAGCCTCCATAGATGGTCATCGGCCTACAAATGGACTTTCACTAATGAATCAAAAGAGCTACACTCAAGTGATGCAAATGAAAAAACATACAACATTCACTAATGGAAGTAGTGAAGTTATACATCAAATAGCATATTGGTGCTTCCACCTCCATGTTCCATCAAGGCACTAGTTCGAAGACTAGGCTCCAAGTGAGGCACACATGAATCATATGGAGAATTACAACTAGATCTTGCCAAGAAATGAAAAGAAACCCATTGAGAAGAGAAGACCATACAAATTGCAAGATGAAGTAAAGCAATCACACATGAGCTAGAAGTTAGCAAGGTAGTAGTTAGCTAGTACATGGAAAAGGAATTAGCTACTACAAGCCATTACAAAAAGAAAACAAAGCATGAATAAATTGCTAGAAATTAACAAAGCAAGTAAAGTGAAAGAAAACAAACTAGAATCAAGCTCAAGTAGAGGATGGAGAATGGATCAATCCTTGTTGCTTCAAGTGTCACTCTTGATTACACAAGCTCTCTCCCTCACAATCACTCTCTTTTGCAATGAAATCTAGGGAGAAGAAGATCATAGAGATTTACAAAACCTAAACAAAAACTAACAAAATTACAAAGCCTAGAACTAAACTCTCTCTCTTCTCTGATCAGTCTCAGCTCGCAGGTGATAGTCCAGTATTTATAGCAGATCTGAGAAGCCTCTGAGAGAATTCTGTTACCACAAAATCCGGGGCTTAACAACCCTAAGATTGCCGCGGATTGCCGCGGGCCGCGGCAATCTCATGGCCGTTGGATCTGATCTTTCTGGTGGAGATTGGTTAGGAGTTGGTTATCCACGTGGCATGGTTAGTTTCTTCGTTTGTTGCGAGGATCTCTCTGGATCTGGAGTGAGATTTGACTTTATCTTGGATCTTTAACTAATCACCTTAATTATTGCTAATTAAGGTAATTAATTACTTTATCTCCTTTTAATTGTGTACCTGCAAATAAGTAGAGAAGAGGATTAAAATCATATATTTAGTTGTATTATGCATGGGGAATATGATATAAAATATGCAATTTAGTACTAATCACTTCTCTACCAATAGGAGGTTAGGTTAAGCAGAGAGAATGCTCTCCATATTTTCTCTACAGCGGCGATCTAGATCCAGATACAGTTCATCAATCCCAAAAATATATGTCTTATAAAGATTCTCTATAGTTCATAATATTCATCATACATGTTACTTGGATTCGTACATAGAAGTAGTCCATCTTTATCTATAAATATATAATTATAACAAATATATCAGAGCCTTTTATGATATCTATATTTTGACCAAATCATGTATGAAATATGTAACGCCTCGATCCCACGGGTACGGAGACGTTACTGCGCGACGTATATACGCAGGTTGGAAATACCCTCACGTATATTCGCTAAGCATCAGTACAGGTAAGAATCAGAGTACGAAAGTACAGTGGTAATATACATTCCAGCAATATAACACAAGTACACAGTTATCCAAAGCATGATACAATATCTCAGAATATAAGATCACCAGAAGTGCAAAAGCAAAATGTACAATATGAAATACGGGAAAGTACTCACGAGTAGTAAGATGAGAATCTCGCGAGCCGATCAAGGGGAGGCTGGAAGAAAAGGGTCCGGGCAAGCAACTGCTAATCAACGCTTCTGCTGCGCACTCTGATCAACTACAGTAAGTGTTGGCCGGAGGCCTTCCTCTCTAGTTTTGATGATGATTAACTCATGTAGTTATGTTTACTATAATCTTTGTGATTTTAGTTTCAGATCATGTAACAGATATTAGTTGGTGATTGCTTCAAAAGAGGAGTTTGGAAGCTTTCACATGTTGATTCCAGGGCCCGAGCATCAAGATCATACATAGCTTAGCTCGAGGATCACGTTTGGGATCGGTCGGCTTGAAGATGAAGATCATCAAGAAGACTTAGATATCCTAGTTTTAGTTTGTGTATTTAGATCCATGTGTAAAGATAAGAATAGTTGATATGCTCAAGTGCACAACACACACGTTTTATGTTTGGATATTGGTTTTTCGGTTTTTAGTTTAAACCGATATTTGTTTTCATGAATAGATTGATCAAAACAAGTTTAATTGGTTTATGTATAGTAGTTTCATTCTATACATGCTGAAAAAACATCTAGAGGGGGGGTGAATAGGTGTAAGTGCTAATCTAGAACTAAATACAAAACTAAGTGCGCTAAATGCGGAAGCTAATGCAAATTTTGCAACACACTTAGTACAAGTGTAGCCGAATTCCCCGTGAAGGGCTCTGGACTAACTCCTCTTGATTCCCCTTGAATGGGTTGAGGTGCTATGTGAAGCTCTTGTTGATTAAGTACAAGTGAGGCACACACAAACAACCAGCATATAAGATGATATATCAATATGAATGATGCAGGCAACACAAGCATATGATATGAATGATATGGCAATAAGAATGATGCTTTGCACAAATGAATGAGAGAGAGTTAGAGACAAGTGGATCAAACGCAAACACAATGATATGTTTCGAGGTTCGAGCACCCTTGCTCTACATCCCCGCCTACACCACCGTGTAGGATTTCCAATCCACTATACCGTCCACCGAGGACTCCCACCGAGGAACCTTCACCGAGAAGGATTTGTACAACAATGGAGTACCGACTCCTCTCTCAAACAACCACCTCACAACCGAGGGGTAGGCCCGTAGCCAAACAATCACAAACAATCAACACCTCTACCGAAGAGGGTTTTACAACCAAACTCCACCTCTCACTAGAGGGAGCAAACCAATCACCCGATCACCTCTACCGAAGAGGGATACAACAAAATAAGGGTGTACAACAAGTGGTTCCAAAGACCACAAATAATCTCTCTTTTCTTTTCTCTTTTTCCACAAAACAAATGATCCTAATAGAATAGGATAGGTGATAGCTCAAGTGTGGAAACAAGGTGTTTTTTGGAAACAAGCAACAAAGAAAAACTAATTGGGAAGTCTCTTGTGAAAGATAGAAAATGAAAGATCAAATCAAAATCCCAAAACCTAGTTTTCTTTGATTTTCTAAAACCCCAAAAACAAGAAAGATGAAATCTTTTGGCTCAAAACTCTTTTGAAAACTTGTTTAAACACTAACAAACTCTGAAATTTTCTTATCAAAAGTCTTGTCAAACAGCCCAAGAGATGGGGTATTTATACCTCCATCAGAAAACTAGCCGTTAGGCTAATGTGGCAGCCTGACAGGCTGACGGTCCGACCGGCCCGGTCGACCGCCAACGGTCAGAAATGTGACCGTTGGGCAACCACGGTCGACCGGCCCGGTCTGTTGAAGTCTACCATTTGAAGCCTATCAAGTTGCAAGATTTTGATGATGGACAACACTTCTACCTCATGATGATTGCACTACCTCAATTGAAGACTATTGAAGATTATGGGTGCTTTTGGAAGTTTTGTGTAAACTTAGAAAATATGTGAAAAGCCTTGATCACTTACACAAAAATCCTTCCCAAGTCGACTTACCCTATTGATATAGTCGACTACCCATACTTATCGACTTGCCAAAAACCCCTAGTCGACTAGACATTCCAAACCAAATTTCCTAACTCTCTGTTTGGACCCTGTAATGACAATTAGTCGACTTGACTTATATACCTAGTCGACTAACAGATACTCTAGTCGACTACCCAATTCCCCAAGTCGACTAATATCAGATACAAAATTTTCTCAACTCTCTGTTTCTGTCTGAAATAAAACTTAGTCGACTACCCCTATTTCTCAAGTCGACTAACACATTTTATAGTCGACCAACAGTATTTTTTAGTCGACTAATTCAGTTATCCAGAAACCTGTTCTGCCAACAGACATATACCTAGTCGACTAATTGCTAAACCTAGTCACTAATAGTTGTAGTTTTGCCTAGTCTAGTTGACTAACTCAGAATCCTAGTCGACTATAGGCAGTTTCTGACTGTTGGACTTTTCTCTTATCTGATCCATTTGACAACGTTTTCCAACGTTTAAATTGTCTGAATTGGTCCTATAACTACCCTAACTGACCCTAGTCTTCAGCTATAAATAGGGAAGTTATTCCAAAGGCCAATTACCAATTCTTTCCATCAGTTTTTCCAAAGAAAAATTCCAGAATTCCTAAAACTGATTTTCCAACTTCTGTTCTTCACCAAAAGCCATTCCATTAGTGCAGTGCTCTGAAGTTCATCTTCCTATACTACCTTGTCCACATACACATTCAGTATCAAGGCTATAGGAAATCATTATATTCATTCAAAGAAGATTTTGTACAAGGCGTCTTCTTGGGAGTAGAAGAAAGTTGTACAAGGCGTGTTCTCTTTGGTGTAAAGAGGAGTTGTGCACATTTGGCAAAGGGCGTTTGTCAAGTGGTGTACAAGGCATTGGTTGTGGGTGTACACAAGTAAAGAAAGAAAATCTCAAGCATTTTGCTTGGGGACTGGATGTAGGTCACAAGGACCGAACCAGGATAACTCTCGTGTGTTTGCGTTTGTATTTTCTGTGTTTATCTTGTGATTATTTTAATTCCTGCAAGTAGTTTGTTTAAATTTTTATAAACACTATTCACCCCCCCTCTAGTGTTTGTATTGCTTTGATTATAGATCCTACACGGTCGACCCAAACAAACAGAGAGCATGCTCTCAGACCGGTCGACCGTCCGGGTCGACCGTCCCAAACTGCAAAACGTGCACATTTTGTGCACGTCGGTCGACCGGCCCGGTCGACCGACTTCAGCCTAGTCGACTTGGTCAGTTGACTTAGTCGACTGGTTGAAGCCTGGAAAACAAACTGGGTCAGAAAAACAGTTTAAAAATATTTTGAAAAATCTTTTAAGTTTTCTAAAAATCCACAAAACTTGTTTCATCATTTTATATTGAAACACAAACAAGTGATAAAAATTTCAAGACATATATCAATCATATCAATTCATTTTTGAGTCTTGCAAATTTTATCAAAAATAAAACTTGTATTTTTATCAAACTTGATTTTCAACACATGAATAGGGATATCAAAATAAGTTGTATTGCATTAACCATGTATGTATATCTAGAATACATCTAATATACATAGAAATAAAGTAAACTTGTTTTGATCTACTATTCATGAAAACCAAATCCAAAACATAAATCTTTTGTGTGTAGTGCACTTGAGCATATCAACTATACTAAACTTTACAAATGGATCTAAACACACTATCTAAACTATGGATACCTAAGTCTTCTTAATGATCTTCATCTTCAAGTTGACTTGCTCCAAAACTCCATCCATGGGCTATGCAATGTGTGATCTTGAAGTTTTGGCCCTGGAATCATCATGAAAAGCTTCTAAACTCCTTTGTTGAAGCTAATCACCAACTAATATCTTGCTAATGATCTGAAACTTAAAATCACAAGAATATTAGTAAACATAACTATATGAGTTAATCATCATCAAAACTAGGGTGGAAGGCCTTTGGGCCAACAATCTCCCCCTTTTGATGATGACAAACTCATGGAGTTATATATGCATGGATTAAAGTTAAGCTTCAAAGAAGCTCCCCCTTAACTCATGCATAAACAAATAAATAAAAGATATGCAATGATGTACATAAACATGTATGCATCAACATGTATAAAACATATTCTAGAAGCTCTAGATACCAATTAAATTAATAAAATATTAACAAGAACACTAGATGCTCTAGATACCAATAAAACTTACCAATAAAACTTAATATATGCAAAAACATAAGTATGCATATAAAACTCAAATCTTTCTCCTCCTTTTTGTCAATCATCAACAAAGGGGTAAACAATCAAAACAATAAATGAGGGGTATAAATCTTTCTCCCCTTTTAAGTCAATCAAAACAATAAAACAATGTTCTCCCCCTTTTGTCTAAAACAAAAACAAAGTCAATAAGGGGTGACATTAAACAACATGATATCAATAGATAAATATGTTAATGAAGCATCTTGATATCAATTGAAAATAAACAAAGATCAATAAAGGTTATATGCTATATACATTCATGAAGAGGAAGACGCTAAGTTAGCTTCCCTACACATATGCATTACATGAAAGAGGGATGTTACGCCCTAATTCACATAACACACATTATGTAATGAATAAGAGGAGATGTGAAGCTCCCCCTACACACGTGTACCACATAAAGAAGAGATGTTAAGCTCTTCAATACAAGATACACTCATCACGAATCTATATGCATATAGTCAATACAAATCAAAACTTTGTATTTTTCTTAAAACAAAATTTTTAGATACCAATTTAAAACACAACCACATCTTTTGATACAAAAGATAGTATTTTTCTTTTTAAGTCATATAAACAATTGAAATGACTATTTTTTTTTATCATAAAGTAAGGGAGTGGAAAACTAAATACCAATTGAAATATGAAAACGAATTTTCTCCCCCTTTATGAAATACCAACAAAACAATGCGTAGGCTTGAAATAAGATACCAATTGAAACTAAATTAATTGAAATAAAGTTGAAGCTCAAGTGTTGGGTTATGTTAGAGCTTGAGTAAACAAAAACTAAATTTGTGATATTTTTGAACACAAATAAAACATATATGTATGAAAATTTAGATACCAATAGAAATTGATACCATTGAATTGAAGCATACATACATAAACAAATATATGAGTATACCAAAAATGTCAAAATTGATACCAATTGAATCAACAATAATAATCAAGTGTATACTTATATAATCTACCACCCAATCATGGTCAAGTTTTAAATGATTTTCACTTGTAAAGCATACATGAACATGATCTCCTTCAACCGCCCTTTGAAGGTAGGGGTTTTCAAAATAGATTTGAAAATAAGCTTAATTTGAAGAACTCTACCAAAATGAAGAATACCATAACTAGTCATAAATAGAAAGTTTTGTTAAGTAGTACGAAATCCTTCAAGTAAGGAATAAACAAAATAATTTTTCATAAAACATGAAATCCACAAGATAATCAACACTCTAATTCAATTAGGCATAGATATGACTCATGAAAACAAAACATGAGCAAGCAATAAATGTGAGTGTACAAATAAAGTGTGACATGATATTATGAAATATTCAATTAAGCTCAAAATTCCTTGAAACATGAAACATGAAAACATAAAAATCATCTAAACTATTTAATCTTCAAGGTATATGTATTTCTAATACAAACTAAAGTATACATCCATATCCAAAACACAAAGAGTCCACAAATGTATATGCATGAAGGCACGTGGCTCAAAAGGATAATCATGTATATCTAATAGTTTGGACAAGATAGACATATACATGAAGTTAAACAATCAAACACAAAATCAAAAAACTAAATTTTCACCAAAACAATTTCATTTCAAGGTATATGTATGAATTGTCACACAATAAGTATACATACATATCCCTAAACACAATTGAGTCCATATATAGATTTACATGAAAGGCAAATGACTCAAAGGGGTATACATGTATATCTTAAAGTTTGGCAATACAAACATATACATGAAGTGAAAACACACAAAACAAATCCAAAAATAGGAATACAAGTTAAAATGTATAGATCATCAAACTAGACTATACTAGCACATCTAATGGGTTCAAATAAGCAATCAAGCCCAAACATATATAGATTTATTTGTGACCCACTATATGCACAAGTATATACCTAGTCTTAATGAAAACTAACATCTAAACATGTAATCAAGGCGTAAAGCATCAAAACACAATAAAGATCGACATGATAAACATAAAAACATGATTATTATGAATGTCCACATGTTATTAGAACTATGATATCGCAATAGCAACCAAATAGTGAGAACACAAAGAATTTATCCATATTAACACATGGGTGTCTCAAAATAACTAAACATGTATATCACAAGTCTAATAAGCATGGCATTTTCATACTAATCATTAAACAATAAAACATGCTATAAACAATGAATATTGAAAGCATGAAAACAATAAATGGGAGTTAGGAATCAGGATTTACAACCTAGAAGCAACTTTCCTTGTCTCCAAACCATGGTGGTCCTCTCCACAAATCTTCCCTTGAAAGTGATGCATCTAATTGATTTCCTTTAAGTACGGAACGCATTCACTCTAAGGTGTCATCACTCTCACGTCATGTGAGAGCCCACACCTACATCAAAAATAATAGGAGGGGTGGTCTTTGGTACCCATATCTTATTGGGTCCACGGGGTTAGTCTCATTTCTAATCCAAACAAAATTCTTTACTAAATTAGGAGTATGTAATCTATCAAAGCAAAATTAGCAAGGTGGCCCTTACGTTCACAATGTGTACAAGTGTACACATGAGCATACATATGGTGATGGGTGTGTCCGTGAGAAGCATGTGTATGCCGTGGAGGTGTGCATGCATAAAGGATGGAACTTGTTTCTTTCGAACCAAGGTTTCCAAGCGTGTATGGTTCATGGCACATTGGCTCATAGTGGAGCCCAAACAATCAACCTTCTTCTTAAGCAAATAAATATCATTAATCTTAGAAGAAGAAGTGTGGCATGCAATAGGTGAAGTGTGTGATACTACCCTAATATGGCAAACATGTGCATCATTCTTATTTTGCAAAACATCATTTTTCTCTAAACAAACATTTAAATCATTTGAAATAGAAATAATTTTGTTTTTCAAAGCAACATTCTCTTTTAAAACAAGATCAAGTTTTGAAGTTAAAGAATCATTTTTCTTCAAAACATCTTCACAATCATTTTTATTTTCAAAATTTTATTTCATTTAAAGCAAGATTAAGTTGAGATTTAATGAGTCCCTTTCATTAGCAATCTCATCCTTCTCTTAAAACAAACATCAAGTCTAGCAATCAAATTTTATTTTCATTGTTAATGCCTAGACTTTTCTTTTTCAACAAATTATATTTTTCTATTAATTTTTCACAAACAATAGATAGTTCTTCATTCAAGGCATGGGGATCAACAAAATCATTTGAAGAAACTAGCACAATCATTACTATCTAAGTGGGGTTCGAATGTACCTCAAGGGAGTCATTCCCTTGGACCATAAAGCATTGAGAATCGGATTCTCCACTAGATTCCTCCGGTTGATTTGGCAATAGAAGCTCGGAGGTGGTGGTTGTTGTCAACAAATTCCACACTGCAAAGGCGGAATCAATGTTAGAAATACGTAAAAGATCTTTAGATAAAGTGCTTCTAATGGCGTCAAGGGCATGTGCATTGGCCCCTATATGATTGCGATCTCCAAGATAGTATTTCTTGGTGGCCGCAAGAAAGACAAGCAAACCTAGGGTCTTTAGGTACATGGACATCCTATACTTCCAAACAACAATATTGGAAGGGTCAAATCTAGGTGGGGTCATGAAATCTATGGTAAATTATATGGTGTGCAAACAAGTAAATGCAAACAATAGATTAGCAAGCAAATGGATCTCACTCTTAGGATGTTAAGCCTAAGTATCAGGAGCACTATTCTGATACCAATTGAAAACACCTAGAGGGGGGGTGAATAGGTGTAAGTGCTAATCTAGAACTAAATGCAAAACTAAGTGCGCTAAATGCGGAAGCTAATGCAAATTTTGTAACACACTTAGTACAATCAACAAGTGTAGCCGAATTCCCTGAAGGGCTCTGGACTAACTCCTCTTGATTCCCTTGAATGGGTTGAGGTGCTATGTGAAGCTCTTGTTGATTAAGTACAAGTGAGGCACACACAAACAACCAAGCATATAAGATGATATATCAATATGAATGATGCAAGGCAACACAAGCAATATGATATGAATGATATGGCAATAAGAATGATGCTTTGCACAATGAATGAGAGAGAGTTTAGAGACAAGTGGATCAACAGCACACAATGATATGTTTCGAGGTTCGAGCACCCTTGCTCTACATCCCCCCTATACCACCGTGTAGGATTTCCAATCCACTATACCGTCCACCGAGGACTCCCACCGAGGAACCTTCACCGAGAAGGATTTGTACAACAATGGAGTACCGAACTCCTCTCTCAAACAACCACCTCACAACCGAGGGGTAGGCCCGTAGCCAAACAATCACAAACAACCAACACCTCTACCGAAGAGGGTTTACAACCAAACTCCACCTCTCACTAGAGGGAGCAAACCAATCACCCGATCACCTCTACCGAAGAGGGATACCACAAGAATAAGGGTGTACAACAATGGTTCCAAAGACCACAAACAATCTCTCTTTTCTTTTCTCTTTTTTCAAAAACAAATGATCCTAATAGAATAGGATAGGTGATAGCTCAAGTGTGGAAACAATGTGTTTTTGGAAACAAGCAACAAAGAAAAACTAATTGGGAAGTCTCTTGTGAAAGATAGAAAATGAAAGATCAAATCAAAATCCCAAACCTAGTTTTCTTTGATTTTCCAAAAACCCAAAACAAGAAAGATGAAATCTTTTTGGCTCAAAAACTCTTTTGAAAACTTGTTTAAATACTAAACAAACTCTGAAAATTTTCTTGTCAAAAGTCTTGTCAAAACAGCCCAAGAGATGGGGTATTTATAACCTCCATCAGAAAACTAGCCGTTAGGCTGATGTGGCAGCCTGACAGGCTGACGGTCGACCGGCCCGGTCGACCGCCAACGGTCAGAATGTGACCGTTGGGCAACCACGGTCGACCGGCCCGGTCGACCCAAACAAACAGAGAGCATGCTCTCAGACCGGTTGCCGTCCGAGTCGACAGTCCCAAAGCTGCCAAACGTGCACAGATTTGTGCACGTCGGTCGACCGGCCCGGTCGACCGACTTCAGCCTAGTCGACTTGGTCAGTTGACTTAGTCGACTGGTTTGAAGCCTGGAACAGAAACTGGGTCAGAAAAACAGTTTAAAAATATTTTGAAAAATCTTTTAAATCTTCTAAAAAATTCACAAACTTGTTTCATCATTTTATATTGAAACACAAACAAGTGATAAAAATTTCAAGACGTATATCAATCATATCAATTCATTTTTGAGTCTTGCAAATTTTCAAAAATAAAACTTGTATTTTTATCAAACTTGATTTTTCAACACTGAATAGGGATATCAAAATAAGTTTGTATAGCAAGTTAAACCATGTATGTATATTTAGAATACATCTAATATGCATAGAAATAAAGTAACTTGTTTTGATCTACTATTCATGAAAACCAAATCCAAACATAAATCTTTTGTATGTAGTGCACTTGAGCATATCAACTATACTAAACTTTACAAATGGATCTAAACACACTATCTAAACTATGGATACCTAAGTCTTCTTGATGATCTTCATCTTCAAGTTGACTTGCTCCAAAACTCCATCCATGGGCTATGCAATGTGTGATCTTGAAGTTTTGGCCCTGGAATCATCATGAAAAGCTTCTAAACTCCTTTGTTGAAGCTAATCACCAACTAATATCTTGCTAATGATCTGAAACTTAAAATCACAAGAATATTAGTAAACATAACTACATGAGTTAATCATCATCAAACTAGGGTGGAGGCCTTTGGGCCAACACATGCATGCTTAACTTTTAAACAAACTTATTTCGACTATCCTATTCATGTATTGAAAAATCAAAGTTTGATAAAATGCAAGTTTTGATTTTTGGTAAAAATGTTAAAACACAAAAATGGTTTCATATGCTTGATATTTGAGTTAAATTTTTATCACATGTTTATATATCAATGCAAAATGTTTAAAACTATTTTTGGGATTTTTTAGAAGTTTTTATAAGATTTATTAAAAATATTTTAACATATTTTTCTGACCCAGAACAGTGGCTGACAGGCCAGGTCGGCCGACCGCACGGTCGACCGACGTGCACAGCCTTGTGCACGTCTGGCAGCACAGTGGGCCGTCGACCGGACCAGAGAGCTCTGCTCTCTGTATCTGGGCGTTCGACCGGATTTGCCCCAACGGTCATATTTTTTACCGTTGGCGGTCGACCGGTCGGTCGACCGCCAGCCTGTCAGGCTGACAGATCAGCCTAACGGCTAGTTTTCTTTTGGGCCTATAAATACCCCATCTCTTTAGGGTTTTGCATAAGATTTTTTTGTGCCAAATTTTCTGATATCTCCAGTGTTTTAAACAATTTTCAAAAGAGTTTAAGTGCCAAAAGATCTATCTTTATTTTGTTTTTAGGTTTTTTGGAAAATCAAAGAAAAGAGTATTTTGGGAGATTTGCCTTGGTGTTCATTTTCTATCTTTTACAAGAGTTTTCCCAAGTATTTTTCTTTGAGTTTTTGTTTTTCAAACACCTAGTTTTTACACTTGAGCTTATCTTCTATCCTATTCTAGAGGATCTTTTATTTGTGGGAAAAGAGAAGTGTTTGAGGTTGATTAAACCTCCAAGTTGTACACCCTTGCTTTTGTTGTATCCCTCTTTGGTAGAGGTTGATCGGGTGATTGGTTTGCTCCCTCTTGGTAGCGGTTGAGATTGTGTTTGCTCCCTCTAGTGAGAGGTGGAGTTTGGTTTGTAACCCTCTTCGGTAGAGGTGTTTGTGGTTGTTTGGCTACGGGCCTACCCCTCGGTTGTGAGGCGGTGTTTGAGAGAGGAGTTCGGTACTCCCTTGTTGTAAGAATCCTCCTCAGTGGAGGTTCCCTCGGTGGGAGTCCTCAGTGGACAAGATAGTGGATTAGAATCCTTCTCGGTGAAGGCGGGGACGTAGAGCTAGGGGCTCGAACATCGAAACATATCTTTGTGTTTGCGTTTGATCCATTGTCTCTCTAACCCTCTCTCTCTATTTGTGTTGTGCATAGCATTATTCATATTGCCATATCATTCATACTTGCTTGCATTTGTGCTTTGCTTCCTTCATATTGATCATCCTTATATGCTTGGCTTGCTTGTGTGTGTGCCTCACTTATACTTAACCACAAGAACTTCATATAGCACCTCAACCCTTATCTAGGGGAATCAAGAGGAGTTAGTCCAGAGCCCTTCACGGGGAATTCGCTACATTTGTTGGTTGTATTAAGTGTGATTGCAAGATTGTTTTAACTTCCGCATTTAGCTTCTAGATTAGCATTATCACCTATTCACCCCCCTAGGTGATTTACAATTGGTATCAGAGCCTACACTCCCTGATACTTAGGCTTAACATCCTAGGAGTGAGATCCTTATTTGCTAATCTATCATTTGCATTTGCTTTTTGCACACATATAGCTTGGACCTATGGACTTCATGACCCACCTATGTTTGACCCTTCCAACATCATTGTTTGAAAACTAGGATGTCCGTTTATTTACTAACCCTAGATATAAGGTTCACCTGCCATTACCAGGAATCCTTCCTTAGTGATAGCAAGCATATAGGGGCCAATGCACGAGCCCTGAGCCATTAGAAGCACGCTTTCAAAAGAATATCTTATGCATGTTTCTAATTTTGATTCCGCCTTTGCAGTGTGAACAAGTTGACAACCACCACCACCTCCAAGCTTCAATGCAAATCCAACCGAGGATGAATCTAGTGGAGATGAATCCGAGCCACAACAATGCTATACGTCCATGGGAATGACTCCCTTGAGGTATACTCGGATACTCAAACTAGATAGTGCTAGCTCTTCATTTGATTCACATGATGATATAGATGCTAATGCTTTAAATGAAGAGTTGTCTATTGTTTGTGAAAACTCCTTGAAAAATATAAAATTTTGAAAGAGAAAACTTGTAAAATAAATAAAGAAAAAGAGGATTTATTTTCAAGACTTGAGTTGGTTTTGCAAGAGAAGGAAGGGTTTCTAGTGAATGTGACTCACTTAGATCTCAACTTAATCTTGTTTTAAAGAAAATGAATTGTTGAAATCTAAAATGATTGTGAAACATTTTGAAGAAAAATGAAAACTTGTCTTCAAAATTGATTTTGTTTTAAAAGAGAATGTTGCTATGAAAAATAAAATAATTTCTATTTCAAATGATTTAAATGATTGTTTAAAGAAAAATGATGTTTTACAAAATAAGATTGATTCTCATATTTGCCATGCTAGGGTAGTTTCACCTAGATCACTGATTGAGATTTTCCTGCACACAAAATATAATATATCAGATTTAAGAATTAGAGACGTGCAAGGTGCTCAATTCTATCCGCTGTAGCAATGGCTATGCGGGTCGTGATCCTCAGGGAGGGACTAGCGATGGAAGCTGGTTTAGCAGTTCTCTAAAAAATTCTTTTTTTAGTTATTGAAAGGAATTAAGAAAATAGTAGTTAAAGTTGGTTAGAAAAAAAAGCGGTATTTACAATGAGTTAGAAAGAAAGTTGGATAGATGAGAGTTGGTGAGTTAATCTACAGAAATAAAAGAAAGAAAATTAAAGAAATACTTACCTTAGTTTGGTTGATGAGTTACTGAAAACCTTGCATGTTCTACCTTACTTCCGAGGCGTTCAACGCATAAGTCATAGGATCGAGCTCAGTCCCCTATTCGCATTATATCATCAAGCTGGCAAGAATGAAGTGATACGACCTTGAGGAGGAGAACATCTCCATGAAGTATCTTTGGCACTCACAAAGACTTGTTATACTTGTGCTTTAGAATTCACTTGCATTCTCATCAAAAACCAACAGACGTAAAGTAGAAAAGGAAAAGAAAAAGACAAGGAAAGTAAAGCGATGAACATAAAGAAAAATATTTACCTTATTGCTTGAAACAATGGAAGACAAAGGAGGGTACATCGGTGTCACTCTCAACATAGGCCTCTCTCTCTTACTTACATAAAAATATAAAAATTACAAAAAGAAAATAAAAACTAAACTATAAACTAGCCTAAAACCCTAGATTTTGCTCTGTACTACGCTGGACGCCCTTCTCTGTTGCTCTGCAGGGGTATTTATAGGTGCAAAAGGAAGTAGAGTCCCAGTACGATTCCTCCACAAAAAC